>JABFOV010002866.1:6595-18245 GCA_022817685.1 Aradophagus sp. ZL-2020 | reverse complement strand
CTGTGCGCCTATCCTGAGTACCATACTTCCTACTATAGCCACAGTGTTCCATGCACTGACTGTCAACACTGTCATTACTTTTCGCTGACGTTCCTGTTTCGATGTCTGTATATTATTTACACACTCCTCGACCATCATTCTTATTTTTTTTTTTCAAGCAGAAGACGGCATACCGGGTGTAGAGGGGTCCCGTGGGCTCGGAGATGTGTATTAGAGGCCGCCCCCCCCCCCCCCCGCCCCCGGAAACGCTCTTTTTTTCCCCGCCCCCCCCCCCCCCCACCCGCCGCCGTCGTCGTGCGTCATCCGTCTCTCTCGCCGTTGGCCTGGCTGCCTCGTTTCGCGCGCTCGCTGGCAACCCCCATTGTTTTTTCGCCGGGGCCAAGGTACCAGTTTTCGGCATTCCGAAAAGACAAAACACCGTCGCCAGAAAACGCGTGCAAGTCCGACGACATGCGAGCTTAACCTATTTCGAAGGGTCCTTCACAAGTTTATTAGAAATCAATGATCGCGGAAGGAAGGTGTTTTCGCGGACTTCGCGAAACGATATTTGGTTTTGGGTCAACGATACAGTAAACGAACCAAGAGTTATTGTTGAACATTAATGTAATTACGTACAGTAAATATTGTCAAGAGTCTTAATATAAGACCCGGATAAATTAAATTTAGACATTTGTCTTTTAAAAGTTAGTTACTAGTTACCTGATACGACAGTCTTGGCCGAAGACACCATTGGCCAGACACTTTTTGCAGTGTACTATAACCATTTTATAATTGGAATGGTAACTTTACTATTTAATCTAAGGAATAAAAATGTAAAAGCTCTTTCATTCAAATTGTGTATTATACAAATTTTATATTAAATTTAACTATTTAATAGTAGTTTGTACTGTTTAATTTTCTTACTGTACTTTATTTCTGTTTCCATTTTGCCATGATGTGAGGTTTGGTTGAATTTAGCGAAATTCGTAACAAATACAGAAATCTCGTCATTAAAATGAAGGCACTTTCATTACAAACGTTCACTTTGAGGAAAAGTAGTTTTATACTAATAGAAGCAAGGAAAATGTTCCTTCAAATGCTGAGCAAATTCGATTGTAGTTTGACGTCAGCAAATCTAGCTAATCCAGAAAGCTGTTTCAGCTAGAGTTCCAAGTAGAAGCTTTACCGTTATTTAAACTGTCAAAGGAGTTAATGTCAAACGAATGGTCATCGTCATTTATTTGTAACTGATGACAACTGAAAATTGTTGTACTGTAACTCATGTGTAAAAAAGCAATTCATCAACGAACGCCCAACGTTGAAAAATTTGAGCCACATTCGTCGTCACTTTATCCACTACCCGCAAACAATTTTTGTACTTTTTCAATTGTCATAACTTAAAAAAAAAAAAAAAAAAAAAATCTTTGAAACTTTGAATGTATCTTCATTATACTGGTATATTATTAATTATTGATATATTAAATAATATTAATGTATAATACATATACATAATACACATTGAGAAAAATGTGTTATAAAAATTATTATCTTTTCTAAGAAAGTTGGGATACAAACATACGCAGTTAAGAAATTGTTATTCGAAGTTAGTAAATTGTATCACATTGTGAATAGAAATTAATAGCTGGAGATTAATATCTATCGACTTTGTAGTACAATTTACTATCTTTGAATAACAATTTATTAACTACGGTCATTATATCCCAACTTTCTCAGAAAAGATAGTAATTGTTATTATTCATTTTTCTCAGTGTATAGAATGAATGTTTGTAATTTATATAAAAAATGCTGCTGTACAAATCGATAGTAAATATATTGATTTTGTACTTAATCCGAACAAAAAAGGTATTTTACGACTACAAGTTTAATACCATTGTAAATTGTACCAATCACTTGCATACGTAATTGACCTAACGTAACGCGCATCGTAATCAATCTCATTGAATTGTGCAATTCAACCGTGGAAAAAATTATTGCCCAGACTGTCGCTACGTACTTTCGTAAACACCGACTTGAACACCGAGAAACAAGTGTTCTCATTTGCAATGTAAAATAAAAATAAAAACAACGAGTATTGCTAAAATGAAACGTATACGCTTTCATGATCGTACCACAGTCAAAGAAAAACAAGTTGTACCTGTATTTTTATAACTAATTGTTAATCACGTCCGCTTTATTTAAATATCCATTAATGCACTCATGAAAAATGGCAATTGATCTTCTACTTTTATTCTCCGAACATCGATTTGTAATTAATTATTAAATACAAGTTATTATTAAAACTTGATTTTACACTTACAACTCATTTTTTTCTCACCATTTAATACAATTTCAACAAAAAAATTTTGAAGACTTACCCAATTCCAATCCAATAGAGATAAATCAATTGCTCTTACCTGAAACAAAAGTGAAAATAAAATGTATTTAATGTGAATAAGAAAGTTATTTATCTTTAAAAGTAGATTCACCGAACGGACGGTGGTATTTTTCAACTCATTTTTTATTCGCAAACTTGGATTTTTTTTCTTTTGTTTAATAGTATAACAATGAGAAAGCAATAAATTTCGATCTAACTTTTTTTCGAAGATGACATTATTTGAAAAATAACAATACTCCCGGCGTATGATAGTGAGGATATTCATAGGGCTTTTCGCCACACGGTACGAATAACAGTTGGAAGGTGGGCAAGACACGGGGGTTTGAGTTTGACTTCGACTTGAATTAACATACTTTGATTTACGGTCTGTTTTCGAATGCAATGACCTCTTCTATTCCTTCCTCTTTTTTTTTTACTTTTTCTCCAAGCTGTTAAAATCTTGAAGACGTCTTCACCAACTGACCATTACTTTATTACATCAAAATCTACCTTTTCTACGTAATAATTATGATTTATAAAACTTACAAAATTTTGTTTATCATATTCCTACTCTAAAACAATTGAAAATCTGTAATCTTCAAGTTTCGCTGTATCACTGCCAAAAGTATATCGAAATATTAATTTACCAATAAATAGTCTTTTTATTTCGTAATGCTAGTATCTTTTCTTAATTATATTTCATTATTTTTTCCGTTTAATAATAAACTATAAAAAATTTATCTACATAATTAGAAAAAACACCAGTATCTTTATTTAAGACACCAGTAAACGCTCAATATTGACTGCTAACAAACACAGTGATCAATTAAATCTTACACGGAATTACTTCACGTCCCTTATTTTCAACAGTGTATCTTGTTCTAGACCGTCGCGAAAACTGCTCTCGATGAAAAATCCTATTATTAATAACACGGTCGAAAATGGGAATGAATTTCGCTTAAATGAGAAGCGTGGAAGGAGGAGGGAGACTGTCGGAGGCAACCGGCCGGATCGATGGTTCTTTTTAGAAATGCTCGCATTATTTGCTTTGTAACGTCACCTCCGTTCGTACCCTCATATTGGCGGCAAAGAAGCCCAGTGACATTAAGTAAGATAAATTACAGAGCGAGGAAAAATTTCATTGTTTGCCGCGTAGCCAAATTCATTATATAGTTACAGCGGGACAAAGAAGAAGCGAGAGGGAAGACGGGCGAAGTCGAGCCCGGGGAAAAAGGCGGCGAGCGGCGTCGGCGCCGCCGATAAACAGCCGATGCGAAAATTATTTCGCCGGCGCAGCTGCGCCAATGAAATCAAATCGTTATTCCGTCCAATTTCTTCGCCGCGGCGGTTCATTGTCTCGGCGGGTGATAAAGACGCGATGATTTGTAGCGCCGCTGTCGGCGCCCGGACAGGTAATAACGAAGAGATACGGCGGGCCATTTCGCCCCGGCCGGGGACAGTCCGTTCATAATTTCCCTGTTACATTAGTCTAATTAAAATCCAGATGATGGAGCCGCGGCCGCGACCGCGCCCGCGACCGCGCCGTACCTCAACCTGTCCGCGCCTTCCAAGACATCTGCGCAGCCCTTTTGTCCTGCCTTGCTTACGCCTTTTGTTTCCCAACTTTTACAATTATAACGCCGGCGATAAATTACGCGCCGGCATCCGCCTCACGCACCCGGCCATTCAGACGCGTTTCGCGCTTTCGGGTAAACGCGGGGTTTCTTTGATGATAAGATGATTAGAGTGAGTCTTGGCGGAGTGTACCACTCGTCGAGAAATTATTGTCATATGGTAAAGTTGATATAAAAATCTTTAATATTAAAGCTTTGCATACAGAGTCCCAATTTGAAACTTTTACCAAAGCAGTAGTCATTTTTTATTATTCACGTAGGAAGTTTACAATTTAAAAATTAATTTTACTATTTAAGAAAGTAAATTGACTATTTTAGTGTTAATTTTTCATTATCTATCTAGGAACATCATTACTACTGAAGTAGTAACTTTGGTATTTAAACAATAACTTTTACGATTTAAATCGTAGCTTCTACCATTTAAGTTTTTATTTATATACAGACTGCAGTTTACAAAAAATTACGAATTACGAAGAAATTATTACTTCCAACATTTAAATGCTAACTTTACTATTCAAGTAGTGATTTTCACCGTTTAAATAACCACCAGTTATTATTACTGTTCACGTAGCAACTTTACCATTTAGATAGTAGCTTCCGCCATTCAGCAGTTACTTTTACAACTTCCCTAGTAGAAATTACAAAAATTGATAGGGCCCTGATGCGGATGTAACGCACGCCATCAATATGGCCCTGATCAGAAAATTTTTTCTTATCAGCCCCCGGTATGGTCCCAATAAGGACAAATTTCCTGATCAGGGCCATATCGATGCCATGCGTTACATCCGTATCAGAGCCCTATCAATTTCTACTAGGGTTGTTCCTCTCAATGTTGAATGACGGCGCTACCCCGGGTCATTGGACTCGCGTCTGCTTCCACGAAAGAGATCTTTCCGCGGTGGCATGGCAACAGTGATGATTCAAAATACTCATCCGACCTACCCCAACCACCGGGGTCGTTCGACGCTCGTGTGCCGACTTCCCGGCGAGAAGAAACACGATCCGTTAGGGTTTCGGGCAGCTGTTGAATCCTACTTCGGAATCAAAAAGCCATCACCTGGCACTCACTTCCTGTCGAAGTTGGCGAAAAATTGCCCGTAGGTGCGTTTTCGCTTCATTCTTGCCGTAAATTTCTTTTATCTCCGCGCGGGAAGATGCCGCGCTAACAACCGGGCATCGAGCCACGAAATTTTTACCCAAGCCTAGCGATAAAAGGAGTTGCGACCCAACGGGAAAAGGACGGCGCGAGCAAGAGAACCCGCCACGGAGCGTTCGGTTTGACTTTTTCTTGTCCTTGATCGCTGAACGAACCGAGAGCGCGCGGGGGTGTAAGGGGGGGGAGGGGGAGGGACGATAAACGAAAGTTCCCTTCGACCCTCGTGCAAGCGCGTCCTCCTCCGCGTGTATCGTTTATCCCGATTGGAAAGTCGGCCCTGCATTCGCTCGCAGCTTCGCAGACCACTAAACGAGTGGAGACGCAGAAGGCGCTGCACAACTTCGATTCAATGCAACAGTTGTTTAATCTTCATTTCTTTATGAGTGCACGAGGTCGTACGGACTTGGTTCGTTTGAAAACAATTTAAATACAAAAGTAAATGGTTAAATGAAAACAGAAAAATTAACGACGGCTTTTACTTATCGGAAAAATAATTGACGTTGAGTTGAAAATTATTTCCGTGGATTATAAAACGTGAATGTATTATTCATAGATTTTATACGTATGAAACGTTCAATATAATTATCTCAGTGTAACATTATGACGTATCAAAATAATTAGACTTTTTTTTATCAAGTATCGTTGGTTGGAAATGTAAAAAGAAGTGAAACTTACAAAATAGTGGATCTTCTATGCACATAGCTATCGACGATGCCGGCTCTCGAAGAATGATTCTCCTCTGAATTACAATGGCACAATGGTAACGTTACGGACGCGTAAAACTTTAATAACTTGCAATAAATTACAGCGCGATCCGACCACCCCGATGGTTATCAGACAACTGACAATATATTTTCAAGGTTTTAATTAGAAAAGCAGGTCAACGCCTTTGTTATCGTCCTTCCGAGTAAATGAAAACAACAAGTGAGACGAAGAGCGACGGCAATGTTTACATTCAAAGTCATTAAATTAGGTTTCTGAATTATTGACTTCATGTCTTCAAAACTTGTGAATTGATTTAAATTTTTTAAATTACTTCAGAATTAATTTGAAAATTGTAAAATATATTTTTTATTTCATTCAATAATGTTTTTAATTACATCATCCGATCCTCCCCCACTTTCTACAATGCTATGTGATTTTTAATTTTCAACATTTGCTAATGGCAAAATTATTGATAATAATTCAGTAAGTTAAAAAAAATGTATTATCATATTGTATTTTCCATAATTATTATCTGTCTTATTATTGTCCAAGTTAACTTTCATTAAAACATAAATGAAATTTGTAAAACTTTAAAACGTATACTTATTAAAATTTTTTAATTTATTTATATTTTATTTAAATGAAATGTATGTGTAATTAATTAATTAAAATTGTTTTTCGAATGTAAATTCAAATTATAATCTCATTGATTAGCATTTTATGATGTAAATAAAATTCCTGACAATCTTTCATCAGCGAATTCAAATTCAAAAATAATTTCATGGTATATAACTTTGTTTTTTATGGTATATAACACAAAAATTGAACAAAAATGAGAAACAAAGTAAAACTATACAATGAAACTGTAAATGATCTTGTTTGCTCTGATTTTGGATTACTTTAATGAAATACACGAAACAATTTTCCTACGTATAAAACAATAAACATTGCTATTTCAATTTTATTGTAACTTGAACAAATATCGATATATTTGATACAATTAATTCTTTGCCCATGACTGAAACAATTGGCGTAAATACGAAACGCAGAAAGTAAATGATTCAATTTCCATCAAAGAAAATTAAAAAACGAGCAAAAAAAGAAACGTAAAAAAGGGGAAAATTGTTTGCCCGATACTTGAAGTATCGTATTTCGCGGGAAATGGTATTATTGATAGCAGTTCGTCAAGCGGCGCGACCCTCGTCGCGCAAAACAAGACCATTTCTCGTAACGAAAAGCGACGTTCCTCCGCCGGGACGTCCATTTTGTCTGATCAAAACAAATAAACGAGTCCGAGAAGAGAAAGCTCGCCGTCCGCGGGGATGGCCGTCGCCCCCCGTTTCGGCAGACTATATTCGCTTGATTTATACGGCATCGATTGTTACACGCGCAGCCAGACCGTACGCTATCGATTCCGCCATACGCAATTCCACATTTATTCCCGGCGGAGACTGCGAGCAAGCTGCGACTCCTTTGTTCCAGCGCCTCTCGCGCGCCCTCTCCGCTCGGCCGCGGTTCGCCTTGTAAGGCCCGTTTGTTTATTTATTCCCCGTTCGCTTCATCCCCGGACCCGCTCCTCTGTCTCCCGTCTCGTTCCGCCGTTCCCGATGGCTCGCTCCTTCGCGCCGTATATCGCCGTCACCATCTTCGCCTTTTATGTTCATCTTCTTCCGTCCGAAAAGCTTTCGACCGTCCTTTGTTTCAGCTCACGAAGCTGCTGCGAAAGTTTGACCAGATTCTTAACAACGCTAGGGTCGTATTGCTTCATCATCCTCGGCAATGTCTCCCCTGAAAGACTCGACGAATAAATCTAAATTGTCGAGTGTCTGGCCTCCTTTCTTCAGTCAAGATTTGGAAACATCGAATTTGATTTTGGATAATCATACCGTTCAAAAAACTCAACAATTCAATCGTTGGCGAAACTTTGGATAGTTGTATCCAATGATCTTTTGGAAACTATCAAATTCAAGTCGAATAATGGTATCGCTTAAAAAACCAAGCCATACAACTTTTGACAAAGCTATACAATCCGAGTTTGAAAAGCATATTAGAAGAAGCTAGCTTGACAGTTGGAAAATGTTGAAAATCACATCTACCACACATTTTGCAAACAAAATCCTTACTGCTTCAGTGCAGATTTTCGTGCGCCTTTATTCTAGTTATTTTACCAAGTTGAACGGTACATCGCTTTCAACGACATTCCATCAATTTCAGCACCTCGAATTCAATAATTTTTATTGGAAGGTAGAAGTCGGACGACCGGACCTGCGGTCGGGCTGCGAGAAGCAACCACCGAAGCGAAGATAAATTACGCCAGATGACTCTAATCTTGGAAGCGCGTATGAGCGTCTTTCTTGTAGCGACGCTGAGAAAGAAAGGCCGGCCGGGATCGTAAATCAATCGGACGATCGGATGAAAATCGGCCGATTGACGTGCCGCGCGATTGCCGAGGCCGGGCTGCTATTGGTCGCTACGAAATGGCGCACCGAAATTAGAGCGAGCGTTATTGACTCGGCTGCGTTCCGGGACAAAGGCATTAACGGCACGGCAGCGCGACGCTGTACACCGAGCCGGCGTTACTTTTGCTCCATCCGTCGGCTTGGCTCTCGTCTTTCGACGCGCTTGTTTCTGCTCGTGAATATTCATGCTGGCCTGAATGCCGTCGAAAAATCCGTCGATTCCTCCGAATTCACTTCGGCTCGGCGATGAAAATGAGCGCGGCATCGATTTACATTAATTACACCGGGAAGGATCGTCGGGGCGAACAAGGAAAGGCATTTTCAAAATGAAAATGTTATTGTACGTTTGGGCAACTTGGCGTTAAGCACGCACGCCTTGTCAGACAGGATTTTTTTTTTTTTTTTTTTTTTTTTTCAATGGGGAATGGAAATGTAATTAAATTTTGCAAAAGCCGAGCAGTGGACTGGGATTTTAGTTCCTCCTTTGAAAAAGAATCCGTGTCTTTACTTTATAGGATCGCTTCCTGATCCTATCAGCTGCGGATTAACTGTTTGTAAATCATCTGTAGTCTTCTGTTTTAAGGATCCAATTTTCAGTTAATACGGTGCAAGAAAGAGTTTTATCTTAAAGATCCAGCTATTGGGTTTTAGCTTAAAGATTAACTAATTGGAGATCATATTTTGGTCATTAATTTTATAAAATTGATTATAACGGCAGATTCTACACCGAGAAAACGATATCGTACAATATAAATTGTAAAATTTCGAGCATGCTAATTGGTCGAAATAAAGCAATCGAGCAATGCCATTGGCTACAGTTAGTTACGATATGATATCGTAAACAGTTTATTATATGAATTTGTCCACGTTACAATATATGTTGCGGTGGTTACAATATGGTTTTCTCAGTGTAAATACCAGATTCAGGGATACAGTACATTGGTTTTATTTTTAAGAAGTTAATAATAAACCAGATTTGATATCGGGTGTCATATTCATGAATTGTTAACTTTGAAGGACGATTCTGAAAGATCAATTGTGAACGTCGATTGAAAAGACAATTACAACTATCTATTTCTGCTATCTACGTATTGATTGTAATCGCCAATTTCTATGAATGTATCCATTGATGGGGGCAGTCCTAGCATCTTTAGATTAACTTTGAAATACATTACACTCCAACTCAGATCAACACACCCCGCGCGGAAAAAGTGATTGCCAGCTGGTATGGTAAAAGTCAGACGCATGCCAGACTTATGCCACACTAATGCCAGACTTCAGAAGTCTGGCAGGCATCTGGATCGCGATTACGATCCAGACTTTTGTTCGGGCCAGTTTGCAATATTTTTTTCCATGCGGGATTACACTTTGTATCATTGCAAAAACCCAGTTTCCCTTCTTTAAAATCAGATTATTTATTTCAAACATTTTTAACCAGTTTTAAGTTCAACTTGTATTGACTTTAACTACCTCTTCCATTCAGTGCATCCGTTTGATTAGACTAGTTCTACCACTCCCAAAGCAACTTTGTAATACATTAGACATTAGCTCGCATAATTTCGAAACATAACTCAATGCAACGACGACCCAAAACGATTTCTATTAATTCACAAAACTCTCCACTGCAGGAAATCATTGTGTACCTCGTCTGAAATCAAATTATACATTTCGCGGACTTTTAAACTATTTGGAGCAACCCACTTTCTGCGGCAAACAGTTTCCCATTCCGTCTGCACTTCGAATCCAAAACCAAGCTTTCAGCTCGCCCACCCTCCTGTCCCTCAACCTCCGACAAAAGCAGCCTCATTAACAATATCTATATCCTTATCTGTTCAACCCTCTGACCATGACGAAATTTCCTCCTCGCACCTTCGCCAGTCATCGTCGTCCTCTACCAAATGGTCCTCCTCGTCCATTCTCGCGTGTTCCTTTCAGCGCTCCGGCCACGAGCACGGCCGTCCCGCAACATCCTGTTAAAAGCGACGATAATTCGTCCGCTAGCAACGGCCCGACCAGTCACGGTCCCTGGCGGTCGCATCCCACATCGCACGATAATCGCCGGCAAATGTAGCGTCGCGTGTAAAAGCGCGCGCGCGTGCTCGCCACTTGCGGCTCGGCCACAATGAAAGGGTTCACGCGAACGCTCCCATGTGAAGTACATCGAAAACGCGCGCGTAAGCGCTCCGTTGTGGCCGGGCCTTTACAATGTCGCCCGGACGCACGTGCGCGCGCCCGGCAGAGGAGAGCCGAGCGTCGCCGTTTTTTCGCGTGCATCGCGTGTCGCCGCGCTTCACACCGAGGCGACCGCTTTGACCGTGCACCGGCTTTCCTGGAAACCGTATCACGTTTCTACCTTCGGCTCCTGCCTTCGCCCGACCGATTTGCCCCGTTACCTCCCCCCGGCTTCTTCCTAGGTTTTGTTTTCGTTGATTATTGTCGCTCGCGTGCACAATTCCGGCTAGAAGATCCTTCCGAAAGATAACGCCCCGGCAGAAATTGATCCCGGCTTATTTATTAATTCGCCGAAACTTTCGGGCCTCAAATGAAATGGAGTCGCTCTCTTTCCCATGGGTTCGTAATAAACGCAGGTTTTCTCGTCTGGAGACGCGGAGTTAGTTTTTTTTTCAATTTATCTTGTTCAATCATTAAATTGTTACTCGTTAAAAAATCCAACAAATGTTTAACAACAGAAGAACGGTTTTAGCAATCGAAATAGACATTTAATAATGGTTTTATTAACAACTTGAGGGATTTTTTCCTTCGCCTCGAAAATGTTCGAAGTCACTCTATGTTTGAATTCGTTGCGAGGGAATACAGTACAAAAAGGTACATTAGCAAATTGAAGTTCAAATTTATCGAATGACTTATAACTTCGATTAGTGTCAACCTTATCTGATTTACTCGAACCTGTGCAATTTCTTCCCAATATTTTTAAATAATTAAAGTGATGGACTCAAGAAGGTGACCTCACGAGCTAATTCATTCGTAACGCTTTTATTTTCCGATGGATCGCTGACTGAGGAAAATGGTACGATTTTACATTCCGTTGGATACGTTTCAACTACACGAGCAAAATTTTAAAAAACACTTGGAAAATCTTTACTAATACGAAAATCTCAGCAGCAGGCGCGCGCAGCCTAGTAAATTTGTATTTTATTTTCTTTCTTGATTGGTAATGACTTCTAATTATTATCGAATTGGTTCAGCGTAAAGTAAAAAAAAAAAAAAAACAAAAAAAACAAAAAAATTAAATAACAGACGAAATAAAATGGCAAGGATATTAACCTGCGCGTTGAAGTTATCGCCGTGGAAGGAGTACAATTTCTCAAAGCGCTTGTTGCAC
>JABFOV010002865.1:5550-18245 GCA_022817685.1 Aradophagus sp. ZL-2020 | reverse complement strand
AATCATGCATGTGCGCCATCGCCGTCATTTTCATATCAAGATGGCTCATATTTATCGCCGGCTATTTCCAACATGACGATTGATGCGGTTACAAAACGCAGGCCAATCCTTTCTTATCGTCTTGTTAAGGTTTGCACGGCGATAAGGAACGGTCTTGTTGAGTTACGAATGAAAAAAAAAAGAAAATATTGATAGGAGCAGTGCATTTGTTTGGAAATCAGAACAAGTACATGGTAATACGGTGTTTTGCATTTTTCGTTCTAGATCGCTTTTAAGCATTGTAAATAATGAAGAAATCTATTTGAAAAAAAAAGAATGAAAAAAAAGTAACGTTAACGAGAATGACACGAATGTAAATTATATTCGATTGCTTAGACAAAACGAAACGCTTTCGATGAAATTCAAATACATCATATCAGTTTTGAAATCGTTGCGCTTTGAATTTCCATTATGTAGATTTCCTATTTTTCGTCCTTGTGTCACTTTTTTCTCGCGTTTGAGAGCACTTTTTTACGACGATGAAAATTTATTTTACTTTGGTTTCTAATCGATGAAACTTTCGGTTTTATTTTGAGTGACTAAGAGTGAAAAAAATATAAATAAAAAATAAATCAAAATTAGATCAAAGGAAATGATGGACGGAGAAAAATGCTTCACTCGAAATCCGAAGAAAGATGTTGTAAACGTTTACTGTTAGACGTACGCAACGCTTGCGTTGTGCCAAGAAAATCTATGTTGCGTTAACATAACTTATGATCAGGAGAGTATTTTTTTATTGCCTCTTCAAGAGAAATATGTCGGTGTAAAAAACCAAGTTGTATTTTTCAGAATTATTATAATAAATCGTATGAGCTTTTATAACTGTAAAACATCTTTACATTAGTTGATTTATATAGATATTTATATTTTATTACGTTTGTATATCATATTTACTATTTTAAAAGAAAATCCAAGATGCCATGAACTATAGTAATTTTTCAAAGATAAGTTTACGACATAACATCAAGTTGAGAGTTGTAGTTTTTAAAAATTTTCTTTAAATTGCATATTAATATATCTACACAAATAATTTATTTCAAATTACATTCGACTGTTTAAAGTAAAATGTAATAAGTGTACTTTATATTTTATACCTTAATGAATCATAATTTTCGAAAGTCAGAAACAATTTTTTTTAATCTCTAGCTTTAAAAAATATCATACAATTCGGTCGCGATTTAAATCGATAATTTAAATTATTTCATTCATTTAATCAAAACCGTAGTCATTGTAGCACGCTGAAATCTGAATAATAAACAAAAATAAACAAAATCTCTTTTCAGTCATTTCATCTCGTTTACTTTTCATTCTATATTGAATTGTAACTTTGACCAACAAAAATATATTTTGGTTATCGTTTCGTCTACTAACACCATATCCACTTTGTCACGCATTTAAGAAACAAACGATTTGTCATCTATTCGTATTATTTCCATGAGCGACGCGACAAAAATAGCGAAAAGAAGTTAAAAGCGGCTCGTGAGAAAGGAAGAAAGAGCATTGGAATCAAAAACGCCGAAGGTCGAGCGTAATTTAGAATGATTTCCTCCGGCTGGGGATGTTAATAGTACAAATATTGTCACACGACGTGGTATCTTTCAAAACGCGGACTCCTAACTTATTGGCCACCATTTGGGCACTCTCTTTCGAGTGCCTCTTTTCCGTCGGTTTACCAGACAACCGTCAATATTTACTCAAAATACAAATTTGCCACTAATAAGGCCATTGCGATCAACTTCTTCGAGGCGAAAGGAAACGCCTTGCCGTCGACTCCAAACCGACATTTAAATTGAATTCAAATATTTTCCCTCTTACCGAAGTTTTTCAACGCGCAGGAAGTTGAATGCAATTTTTATGAAAAAAAAGTGTTTTCACAGAAAGACATCTCAATGGTATAATAATAAAAATGTAGATAAATACAACATTTAAAAAAAAACGTAAATGTCTTTCTCAATTCTATTGGTTTGAATGATCGTAAGTGCAAGAAAATGACCTTTTTCTCCCGAGGAAGAAAAACGATTTATTCGCGAAGATACATAATATCGTAATTCTTTATACAAATATGAATAAAATTTAATTTTTTTATTTTTATTTGTATTTTGTTTCTGTTTCTTATTAATTAAAATTTAAAGTTACAAAAATGTTGTTCATCTCGTTTGTCTTGTTCCAACTTTAGCGTCAAAAATTTAACTTCCGAAAACGATCCTCGACTGTGCTTTCAGCCTATTGTTAAAAGTTTGCGAAATTTTGAAGTGAAAAACAACCCAACGTTGACTTAGATTTCACGATGGCGCAGTAACGATCCTACATCCCCGTTAACAGGGAGGCAACTTACCCGTACGCAGTAATACTTTTTAATGATCCGCCACTCGGGGGAATCGGCGCAATCAGGGCATTTTTTTCGAACTGAGGACGAGCCGAGCAATTACGAGAAAAATGTATTCGCCGGCCGGAATAAAGGTTGATTTCGCTCGTAAATAATCGCGTCGCGAGACTTTTCGCAAACAATTTGCCTTGAAATATGATATCAAAATTTAAGTAGGTTGTTGCAATTCGGTTACCGCAATCGAACGAAACTGGCACACCGCTGACTTTTTATCGATCCTCTCATTCGCTTTGCGCCGTTTTTCCTTTTCATTTTAATTGCCACTTTAGCCCCGATCAACGACATTTATCGCCAAAGCATCAAATTCCGTTCCATTATTCTTCGTTCTTTCATTTCCCCCGTCTCTTTCTCCCGATTTTTCTATCTTTCTGTTTCTTATTTCGTCGCTTCCTCTCGTTTCGTTTTCTCGTTTCTCGGCGCGCGGTGCACTTGAAATTGCATTGCATGCCGCCATTATTTGCGAAGGAACGGACGGAGTCTCGAGTGCAATTGTTTTCGAGTTGCAGTACTTGCACCGACAATATCCAAAAGTTTTAAATTGATGCTTATTTCTGTCTCTGCCCCTTAACATCCGCTTCTCAGCCCTCACCGCGTGCGTTTAACTAACTCGAGCGAATTAAACATACAACATTCGCTCAATCAGCCTTCTACGAGCCGCGACACAAAGGAAAATGGATAGCGTGGCCGGCGAGTGCAACATGAAAAACGAATAGTTCGGTCAACATCAAAATCGTGACGATTCAACAAATTTATTTTTACTTTGTACGACTTATATTTCAATATAAATATATTCATGTTAGGATAACATTTTGCGACCTTTGCAATACATGGCATATTTCATTACGCAGTTCATTAAACATAAAATCAATTATTTTATTCAAACAAAATAATCATGATATTTTATTTTTAAACATTCTATTATTTGGGTAAAATTTGCAATATATAATATTGTCAATATATAAAAAGTTATATCGAATTTAATTTTCGTTGAAAATTTCAAGAACATATACTTAATTTGAAATTTGTTTAATTAACATCGCCACTATGCAGACGCAACATTTGTTGCATACATGTTAATTGAAATAACCATTTTCATGAAAGAGTGATTTAATGTTTCAGTGAATCACTTCTGTCAAAGAGATTAACGTAATTTTTGACACTCCGTCCATGAACTTAATTTTAAACAAATTTATATTCCCGTTTAAACATTGACTGAAAAACGAGCAACCAATCTTGATGAGTCACGTTTTCATTCATCGATAAAGATAAACATAATTATATTGAAATCAACGACCGAGAAACGGCCCAGTTTGAATTAAGCCCCGATAACCGGAGGTAATTAAAGGAACAAAAAATGCAAATGATAAAAAAAAAAAAAAAAAAATTGTTATCAAAGCCGACTGCAGTGCGTTGGTAATAAAGCCAGAAGGAGTTAAAAAGGCGATAATTCATATTTCTATCACGCAAACCTGCTTATGACAAGGCATTAATAGGTCGTTAACGCGGAACACTTTTATTTCCATAAATTACGTGTAAACGTGCCTGTGAAATGGATAATGTCTTAATTCTTTTCAGCGCGGCCAACTTTTTTCGGTTAGAAACATTGTAAAGGACACGAGATAACTGTACCCGGATTATCGAGGCAAATTGCTGTTCGAGACATTTAGGAACGGCGTCAATTTATTCATCCCGGTTACCGCGAGAAAAAAGACCCGAAAACATAGCATGCAAAAACAAATTGAAAAAAAAAAAAAAATAACCCAAGGAAAAGGAATTCGATTCAAGAATTGCTTTCGTCGAAAATTTGTTTTTACGCAAACGCGTCGTTGCCGGAATACATTCAATCCAAACGAACACGTGGAATTTGTAGCCGAGAGGCAAATTTTCGTCGCAATGCGTGCCCTTAATCAGTAAAATGTGCATGGAATGTGTCCCTAACGAGAAAATATCGCGCGTATCATTGTTTATGGACAATTTTTGACGCGGTCTCGGAAACGGTACCCCCTCCCCCTGTTTGTTTGTTACTTCTTGTTTTTTCGGACCTCTTTATCTCGGCGATCGTCGGAGAGAAGAAAAACGAGGAAAGGATGAGAAAAAAAGAATTTACGACCCGGTCCATTCGATGGAAGCCGAGTGACGTCTTATTGGCGACTTGTTTAAAAGTCGCGGGCCGTCTAAAAGCGCACGGGAAGATAAAATCTCGCGCGACCGTGGCGAGAGAGTGCGCGTTTGAGAGTTTGAAGTAAAACACGTGTGTTGCGAAAAACGTTTGCGAGTCGTAAAATAAAAAAGAGGGAGGGGGGATACCTCGCCGGGCATCTGAGAAAAGATAACAACGGCGGCGAGAAAAATCATCGTTCGGTCGGACTGTCGTTTGGTCGTCGCGCGGGCGAAATTTTTTCGACGAACTTTCGACGCTTTGGGAGCAACAATGGCGGCGCTCTTTTTTCGTCCCGCGGCGAATCCCACCGATGCCCGCGACGCCTTAATGGCCTGCTTAATCGTACAAAACGGCTTTTTAATCGTTGACTATCATTTCGGAATGTTTTCTACGGCGTTAAATGCTAATTTTTGCCGTGGAATATCTGACGATGAAATTCGTGTAATCGTACGTTTTACACACGTAAAAATGATCGATCAAGGTGATGAGAATAGTCTGTTTATTGGATGTAAACGGAGAAATCTTTTTAGTCGACGAGCACGGTATTCTTTTAATTCGTAAAGGAGATAGATTACGAGAACGAGCGATGTGGAATGAATTGATTATATTATAATATTCTTTTCAACGAATCGGTCTGAATGTAATTTAAAAACTTATGAACGTTAATATATTTATTAACGTAGTTTCTGTAGTAATTAAATATTTTAGATATGTTTTTAATAATGCAACTGTTTAAAATTAAAAAAATTTAAATATGAAGAAAATAATGAAAAAATTTGTTTTCACTTTTTGAAAAATATTCTGATATTTTCTTAACAAGCTTATTTAATTGTAATGAAAAGTATCAATATCAATAAATATTCAATCCTTCGTTTTTAATTTACAAATAAAATTTGTGTAACCATTTTTTTAATCAACTCATATTTTATGCTGGTACACCAAGAAAACCATACTCTATGCACGTTATATTCATTTCATAATGCAATGGATAGATTAGAAATAGGAATTTAAGATTTTATATTTTAATTCACTATATGTTTCAAGATTAACATAAGCAGAATTGTATAAAGCGCCCCCTACAACTCAGGTGGGCCGAACCTGTTGCGCCGAATTATTTGGATTGATAGGTTATAAGTTTCAATATGAGATACATATAAGATGCAATATTTTAGTAGCCTTGGTTAATAAGTGATTCAGTTGAGTCAAAAAGATACATAATATTTTTTACATATTTTCTCAAGGTACGAAATTTTTTTCATAAATAATCAGTAAACAAATAAACATCGGTAAACAAATGCCATTTACTGCAAGATCAAGTGACTAATTTTTGAACATCATTAGTGCACTGAAAAAACCGTATTGTAACCACCGCGACAAATATTGTAACGTGGACAATTTCATGTAGTAAACTGTTTACGATATCATATCGTAACTACTTTCAGCCAATAATATTGCTAGATTGCTTTATTTCGACCAATTAGCGTGCTGAAAATTTCGCAATCCATATTGTACGATATCGTTTCTTCGGTGTGTCCTAGATATAAATAGTGTCAAAAATCAAGACACTTTTAGTACCTTTGACGCCATAAAAGTCTAAAATTGAGACACTGTTATTCTCACTTTAATAAATTAATTAACATTATTTCACAATAACATAATTTCTAAACTTTTTATATTAATATAATAATAAGAATAATACAAATGCACATCTTCATTCTCGATTTCACGTTTCATTATTCTTCACCGTTTCTCTCCTTTCCCCCCCTCTTTTTCCTCTCCTCGTTTTTGCAATATAAATATAATCTAATCGCGACAATGTCGTCCGAGTAGTCGGGTTGTTGTTAAAAATTGTACAAGTCGTCGCGACTGGCAGCAGCGGTGTCTCGCTCGGTGTATTTTCGAATGATCGTAGGAGCGAGCGCGTAAAGCGGGCTCGCCGGTCCACGATCCACGTGCGAGCCTCGGTCGTGTATGCGCGCGCGTGTTTACGAGCATCGCCAGCGAAGCCCTACGCGAGAGTCTTCGGCTCAGTTCAGCGATGGTCATCCGACTGCTAAGTCGCAAACTCGGCGCGTGCTTTTTTACCGGCGCGCGATGCCCCCGGAGCCGGGACGGCTCTCGTAATTGAAGCCGCGCCGCGATTTTAGTGCCGAGACCGCGACGATTGGTGTTGTGCCGCGGCAATGCATTTCCCGACGAAAATCACGCTTTTCGCGACGTCGACTTAGTCGTTGAATTTCACGTCGATCAAGGTAATCCAAGTTTCGTGACAACGGAAGTGGAGAAGCTTGTTTTTGAAAATCAATTTTTACTGAGAATCGTTGGAGAAAATTGAATTGTAAAAGTTATTAGTTGAATAGTCAATTGCAATATTGAAATAATAAAACCGGTATAATTTTACTATTTTAGTGATGTCTTCTGTAATTTGAGTAGTGAATTTTGTTCAAATTGTGTCGCACGGTGAAAAACGAATTTAATACATGTTATATTTTATAAGTTGTGTGTTTGTACACTGTAGGAACGGTTTGTATGTTCAAAAAATATTCTGTAATTACAGTCAAACAGAAGTCTAATGACACATTTAAAAAAACTTTTTATGTGACAAAAGTTTCTGATAATATGAATGATTTGGTCATTGAATGGAAACATTCAAAAACGTAAATAAAACCACTTGTTTCATCAATTAAAATCGCGTTTGATCTTCGATTATCGACTAATTTCGTCATAATCGTAAATGTTATAAATTATTCTATACCTTCTTAATAAAAGAAAATCTAAACACTCGTGGGTAATATTGTCATACAATCGACTGTACGAAAATATTTAATGTATCGCTCGACACAATTAGTGATTCAATTTTTCCGCTCTTCCGCCATTAATTTCCTACCGCCGCAGCACTTCCCGCGGTCTTTCCAACACGGAAAATATTTTCACGCGAAAAAAATGACTCGCAAAATCGCAACAGTGCGAATGCAAAGTGACAAAAAAGTGTAAAAAGTGAAAACTCCAAATGTACCGCGACGTGCGCCAACCTGTGACCGACTCCCAGTGAAAATGAACTCGCTTACAGTTGGCCGGCCAGTCTCGTGAAAATGTCGCGACGAGGTGGACAGTTCGTCGACGGCATTCCATTAGAGTTATCAGGCTAATTGAAAATGCACTTTTTCCGAACGGCGCGGTTCGTTGACCCAGCGCCGAGTCTAATTGGAAAATAAACGACGTCGGTATTAGACGGGATTATTATACTAAATAGCCTAATTGAAATAGCGAATTATCTTTCATCGCGTCCGATACGTTGGCTTCGTCGATTTAGATATCGCGAATTCGCCGGTCTTTCAAACGTCGGGCCTTGAGCGAGCCAGCGCGGGAAAAAGCGCGCTACTAAAGGCAAATTCACTGATTTTACTTTTCGCGTAATGTTTCGTAATTTCGCGGTTTTTCGATTAACATTTATCGTTTATTATATCAATAATAAAAATAATTAAATTAATAAAATGATAAAGCAATAAATAAAATAATTTTGGAAATAAATATTATTTATTAAATAAAGTGAAACTGTGATCGAATCATGAAAAAAATGGAATAAATGTTTATCGCAAAACGCGAAATTTAAAGCTCTGAAATTCATGATCAGGAAGTTTTGAACATGTTTTTATCAACAAATTCGAGTTTCGAAAAAATTATACAAAGTAAATTTTTCTTTCTCATTTACAGCACAATTATGCAAAAATCAGTAAAAATAGCAAAATAAAGTAAAAAAATATATGGTTACACAGGAAATGTTGTGTTCCATAATTTTGCAAACTGCGTAACAGACGACAATGATTTTAATGAAGTTGAAGTTTCCAACGTTTATTAATAAACGAAAATTAATTATATATAATTTACTAACATATATTGTAATCAGAAATGATAAAATTATATTCTCCAAAATTGAAATATTCTAGTTTTTTCCTGTAAAATTACCCAATAAAAAAGTACTATTATTTTGATGAAGAAAAGTATATCAGATTTTATTTTCATTTACTAATAAACGTTGGAAACTTCAAACTCATTGATTTTATTACAACTTTTTCCAAGTTTTAATTCGATGATGAAAAAACGTTCAAAATTTTATACCCATCTGAAAACTGAACGTTGTTTAAGAATTCGAAAAATCACAAGTTCGTAAACCATGAAAAGTTAGATAAATCGACAAATCCGAAGTCTCTGAGTTGTTCGCATGTTCGAAATCTCCGGTATACTTTATAGCGTCGTTTGTCCGACACATGTGCGAGAACGATCGAATCGATCGGAGAACGAAATGATGCCGATTTTTCGGAAAGAGCGATCGAGCCGAACCAACGGCCCCTCAACGAGGTCCTCCATCATTCGGCTGCCGATCAAAATGACAAGGCTGATTTCCGCGTGGGATTCTCGAACGGATTGGCCGCGGCCGAAAAGAACGGCGTTTAATTAGATAACGATCGATGAATAGTCGTCTAATCGAGCCGCGGCTGTTTAGCATAACCAATAAAGCGCGGTCGATGTGTTAATCGACGAAACGCGCGGATGAAGTTTCATTTCAATAAATTCGATTCAATATTCAATTGCGCCGGGGCTGTCGCAGCGAAAACCGGTTAAATAATTTCCCATTTGCGAATGCGCGAGGGAAAAAAAGGAAAAAGAACATAAAAGAAGACGACTAACAAAAAATGGGCCCGAGATGCCGACTCGTTAGCGCGCCGGTGAGAAATCGCATTTGTCCGATCGCGTTTGTATTATGATTAGATTTAATTAACGGACACGTGGTATAATTGGAGCAATATACAATGTCGCTGGCGCCGTCCTATTTCGCGCGTTATCACTTTCCATTTCACATCGTACCGGCGACTCGCTTCTTCCCGTTTCCTTTTCACCTCCTTTTTCCTTCCTTCCTGTCCTTTTTCCTCCCGACTTTATTAACGCCTAAATCACGACGTCCAATCTTGCCGGCGAACCGCGCGACTAATGTTTTCGCGGGAAAAAATAAATAAATAAAAACAAAGGCGGTATAAAAACGCATGCACCGTATTGATCTCTCGCGCCAACTGTAACACCGAATGATAAATCGCGAGGATTTATTTATAAAGAAAGTGCGGCGATTAATCACTGGAAACGCAGCGTATCCTGCTTCAATTAAATAAATTTCATTCGGGTTAAGACTTTAATAAAGCTGTTTCAAGTTTTTAGCGCAAAATTTTATACGTCGCGCGAGGATGAATGAGGGAAACTTGAATTTCGATTGAAGCGAGATCACTTGTTAAGTGTAATAAATGTGTGATATGAAGAAACGTGAGTTTGAAAAAAAAAAAAGTAAAAAAAGAAAGGAAAAAGGTTGCATGCGTTACGCATTATCATCGTTCTCGTGGGTTCTCTAAAATTTATCGCGTATCGTTTAAAGAGATAGCCTTTCAGGAAAGCAGTCCTATTTTTACGTCACACTTGGTAAAGGCTGCACGCCATTTCCTCTTCAAACGCGTCAATGAATTTCGTATGCGCGAAGTAAAGTGAATCGTAATTTCCTTCGCCGATAACGCAAACTAATCGACGATTTACTACTCATTCAATATTTCGCCCAAGTTTCGAAATTATTGAAATTTGAAGAATTTAAGATCGGTTGGTTATATTAAACAAATATTACGGTATCAAACTATTCGAATAATTCAGCTGATTAAACGTTCGGTAGTTGTTTCGATTGAAAACATTGATTTAATGGTTATTAGATTTAATCGTAGACAAGATAATGTTCTACAGTCCCGTTCTCTTGTAATTGTGTGCACGTTTTGCAATAATTTTTTATTACGGCTGTATTTATGCCTCTTAATACATCATTTCAAAGAAAGGCACACGTGCACATTAATATCTATTAATTTCTAATGTTTCAACGAATTCGAAGTTATGTTGAGTACATTTTCGTTCTTCGTTATTTTGCGCAATATGTGCGTCGGATTCCCAACGATTTGTATTAACGAACTTGGAAAAAAACTATAGAAAGTAAAATTTCGTTTGTCATTTTTTGATATAATTTTCATATAAAAATTAGAAAGGTTAGATAAAGTAAAATATAAAATTATAAAAAAAGTCTTCACGACACGTTTCGCAGTTTTTGATTCGTTGATGAAAAAACACTTTGGATACTTCATCCACACCTAATAAAACTGTAGCTTTACAAACTGAATACTAGTATGTTTTTCTCAGCGAAAAAAGCACGAGTACGGCGTAGTCGCAAATTTCACAATTATAAGGACGTTTATGTTGTTTTTATGAGAGCCGGTCAAAGTTTTGGTTTTATTTGTGATAAAATTCATGTGCCCTCGCTGAAACTATCGAAGAAGTAGCCAACTGTAATCACGCTGCGAAAGCACGTGGTCGTGACACTTTGCGTGCCGGCAAAGTTCACAGAGTTTCGCACCTGCGCGTAAGTAGATAAGTAGTTAAAACGTCAATTTTGTCTCGATCGAGACAATCCGATCCAAAATTCGTACCTCGTTATTTCGTGATATCTTACTGAAGTAATGCGCCAAATGTTTTTTCCTTTGTCGATTATTAAACATTGAATTAATCTCCGATCATTTATTATTATCATTTATCAATCATTTACTATAATTATAAAAAAAAAAAGTATTAAAGACTTTACCTTATTTTTATTTCTATTAAATTTTTTTTAATACAAATGACATTTTTGTATTAAAATGACATTTTTTTCACAAAATTAATAATTATATAAATAATGTTATAAAAACATGTGTCTTATTTTGATATCAAAAGCACTAAAAGTGTCTCTAAACGAGACAATTGTCATTACGTCAATTGTCGTTACACATTGAAGAAAAATAATAAATATATAATTCCAGTTATCAAAATCAATCATTCCAACTCTGCATTTCATCACTGACTTCAGCATCGATTCAGAGTACGTAGATCATTAGATTAACCTCTGTTCGCAAAGTGGACTTCGTATCGTTATTTTATTTATTCGCTTCGTTCCGGATTAGAGGCGGCTTTATTATTGAACCGATCGATCATGTCCGCGGCTACTTAACGTTCGTTCGATATCACACAAATTCGCCGAGCGTTCCCTCGTTATCAGCAACGTGACGTGCGCCGAAAAAACGCCCCGAAATGATTATCGGCGACACCGGCGATCGCAGCCGAAAGCAATCATTTTGACAATGTTGTTTACGCGATCGTTACTTTGAAATCCACCCGCGATGACCCAGTCGCGAGTAAATCTTGAAAGTCCGCCAAATCCTATGAATCCATTTTGAGAAACGTACGAGCGCGCCGTTATTCCGCGCTAATTTATGCCCGTTATTAATTTCATGCATTCACGCTTCGCTCGTCGAATAAGCTATTGTCGAATCGATAAGCGATTGCGTTCGTGGCGCGATTTTAGCGGCCGCGTTCGAATTTAGGTGCGACGAGGAAAAGCCGAGTGGTTAATTGTTGCCGCGCGGTAATGAAACGAGGTGAAAATAAGTGGACGAAAAAGTGCGGAAAATGAAGAGGCCGAGGAAAAGAGGAGTAACGAAAGCTGTGACGAAATGACGGATTAATCGGGTCGGAGAAACTCGACGCGGATGCGGTTAAGCAAATACTCGCGCGCTAACATATTCGTTAACATTTTAGTACACGTTGAAAATTGACATGAAATTGTAGCAAAGGAAACGTTTGTTGAAAAAATTGATTACTGAGAAAACCATATTGTAAAAATAGTATAAATGTTGTTCGTTTAACAAAATCATGGTGTAACTAAGTTTGCGATAATTTCGTTAAGAACGCTCTGCATATAATAAGAAACATTTCTAATATTGTAACTTATAACCTGTCACTACTAGTAAATTCTGTGCAGCAGATTCGGTCCATCTGAGTTGTAGATGGTGCTTTTTACATCATAGATGGCACTAATATCGAGTTATATAGTAAATTACAATGCATATGTAAATTATATTATACAAATTCACAGTAATTACAGTAAATCGTTTATTTTACTATTCAAATTGTTTGAATAGTAATTTTTACTATTTGGTTTTTTCTATGCAGGAATAAAAAAATTTAAAACAAGAATTTAGATTTTTTTTTTTTTTT
>JABFOV010002864.1:0-18245 GCA_022817685.1 Aradophagus sp. ZL-2020 | reverse complement strand
ATGAAAGATCGATGATAACAGTGACGAAAGTGTGTAATGCACAATATGCTATGTGTGGGTAATCTAGATTAGTTTTTGTTTTAAAAGAGAAGAGGGGAAAAGGAGGTAGAGGAGGGCTGGTGGGATTGGAGATGTTGATAAGAGAAAAAAAAAAAATTTAATTAAAATTAAATTTCAAAAAGTAGCCTTTTTGCCCGTTTTTAAAAATTTTCAAAAAAAAAAAAAAAAAAAAAAAAAAAAAAAACAATTTTATCCCGCGCGAAAAAATTACAAGTCTGGATCACAAGTGCAAGCCATCCTCTTGCCAGATATGTGCCATATCGTTGCCAGACAAAATAATCTGGCAGCAGCGTGGCATATGTCTGGCAAAAAGCTGGCTCGCGCTAGTGATCCAGACTTGATAACAGACTGATGCCAAACTTATGCCAAACTATTGCCAGACTTGTTTTTCCACCCGGGATATTACATATTTTATATTTATTTAGATATATATAATGAAATCGATAAAAAGAATACATTCCATATTCGAGTTATTATAGAAAAACTATTTTCGTAAAGGTATAAAAAAGGGTGGGTTTCAATAAATTTGTTCAACCAGTTAAATTTTAGAATATTATAATTTTATAAGAAAGAGTTTGTTGCCATTTATTTCACTGTTTTGACATATAATTAACTATGAAAGGATTTTAAAAAAAAGATTAAAAATTTCATAATTTAATTTCTTTGTTAACGGATTCCAAAAGATTTTAGTTTTTACATAAAATTTGAAAAAGTTTTCGAGCAGGGATTCTTTTTAAATTAAAGAGTAAGTTATTTGAAATTTATTCATAAATTTCAACTTTTTGCAAATCTTGCTTATGATGACATGTCAAACAAATAGCAAGAGAAAAATTGTTTCTTTATTATTAGGCGACCCGTCCTCAAGACAGGTCGCCTGGTAATAAAGACGGATTTTCAGAAAATGTCTATAAATCGGATACAATACGACTTTGTGATTCGAGGGAATTTCGAGACGGGAGTTGTATATTTTAATGAACTCGAGGATGTCTTCATTATTCGAGACTCGACGTCACGAAACATAACGTGGTTCGTTAAAATTCACGAAGTCGCAAGGACAATTTGCCCAGATCAACGAAAGCTCTTTTGATAAACGATTAACAGCTCGTAAACAATATCGTAGAATTCAATTTTGCACAGAGAGCAGTTGATTCCGGATGGGTTGGATGCTGGAATACATTTGAAATGAAAATTTATATGCAAACCATGTAGTTCTATAGTCTATAAATTGTTTATATATGAATTATTGAACTGATTTAACGTTTCTAATTTGATTTGCGTGAAGCATGTTAGTAAACGAATTATCAAATAGTTCGGAAAGTAAATTCACATTCATCTCGATTAATACGTTTCGACGTTTCAAACGAAAACTATGTCATCTCAAAATTATAAATATATTTTTAGATACGAAATTTCAAGATAGCATAGTCTTCTGTAATAAATTAAGAAAATGTACAAAGAAACATTGGATTCATTCATGTTGACTTAAAATTGCTTTATATGTTGTCACAACTGAAAAATTTTCATGTATATAATTCTATTTAAATTTTTCAGCTCTTATTTTGTGTCGCTGCAGCAGTAGCCACACCCCCCGTTCCCGTCGCAAAACAACAGAACAAACGGGGTCTATTACTAGGTGATTCAGGGTGGGATTACACTGGCTACTCTTCTTTGACTCGGACCCCGAACTTCAACTTCCGATCACCTGGATTAGGCCTCAAGTCCGGTCTCTCACTTTACTCTAACTTTAAGTCTAACTACGCAGACGGCTTCGATTATTCATATCCGATTGGTTCAAAAATTACCGGTGTCACTATTAACAAAGAAGTTCAGGTACCCGTTCCGGTACCACATCCGGTACCATACGAGGTCACCAGATACGTAGCTGTGCCGCATCCGGTGCCTTACAAGGTCGACCGACCCTACCCAGTCCCAGTACCACAACCAGTGCCCATTGAGGTTACACGCCACGTACCGATTAAAGTCGATCGACCTTATCCGGTGCCGGTTCCATACGAAGTCAAAGTGCCTCATGCTGTACCGGTTCCGGTAAGCCTGGATTATAGTTATCTCGACTCATATGCGAGCCTAAAATCTGGTTTGGGTGCTGTCGCGAAAAACAAATGGTAAAAAAGTCTTATGTGTGCATATGTGTTCTACGTTTTTTTTTTTTTTGTCAACTTTACTATTATCTGTTATGTTGACTGAGTTCTTTAAACCTAATAAATTGTTCAAATATCAAATTCATGATATTGTGTTGTGTTACAATATTTATTAATAGTTATTTAGATACAAATTTGTTTAACCACATCACTTTTTTAACACTGAAAAAACACATTTCATTTACTTGATGCGACGAACGGAAGGTTAACTAAACATTATTTTGAATGTGACATACGATTGAGAATTATACCTGTTGAGTTTACAGTCATCTGTTTAATTGATCAACTATTTTGGCGGTTAAATTCGTGATATATTTGATGTTCATTTAATTTTTAACGTTCGGATCAAGGATATCAAATTCAATTTTCCAAGAATAAATGGATTAAGAATACTTCAAGGTGAAGTCGATATTGAATTGTTGTCATTAAAGATAAGCGTTTGTTTTAGTAGTAACAATTTTCAAATATAATGCCTTTTGAAAAAGCGAGTAGGACACTTAATTTAAATGTATGAATGAGAGCAACTTAAAGCAAAAAATTGAAAGAAACAAAAATAAAATATAGTATTTCACAATTTATATTTATAGACAAAATGACAAATAGACCCGCGCGGAAAAAGTATTCGCCAGCTAGTCCGGCAAAAGTCCGGCTAGTACGGCATGCATCTGGCAGACATCTGGCTCGCGATTATGATCCAGATTTTTGCCGGATTATTGCCAAGCCAGCTGGCAGTATTTTTTTCCACGTGGGGATAGTAATTAATTATAATAATTATATTAATTATAACTAAGAACTATCTATTTGAATACATTTAGTGAATGCTTCTGCGTATTTAAAATAAAATTTCTATTGAACACATATTGATAAAATTAACATTTTGAATTATTATATTATTTACATTTTTATATTTATAAAATATAGCATAACAAGTTAAACAATTATTATTATAAAAAGATTTAGACAACTTTTATACCTCAAACAGACGTAATTGTGTAAGACACTGTTTAGAGCTTGGAAGTTAAAAAAAAGTGACTATGTGTTCATAAATAGATTAATCAATGCCTGTAAAATTAAGAAAAAGTTTTGGTAAAAATAACGACGAACTAGAGTGAGTAATGAGTGAATTTGACTGCACATAATTGAATAATTAAGTGTAAATGTAATATAATGTAAGTTATAAAAAAATTGTTGAAATAAAAGTTTTCGTTTTTGATCAATTCTAGCAATCATTCATTATAAAATTGTCATCACGATTTATGAAATTTAAATATATAAATGTAATGAACGATGACTGAATCTAAATGACGTTGTCATGTAAATTGCTCATGAAGTACCTAATATGAGGCACGGATTTATAGAAAATTTTAAGTGACGTGAAACATTTAGGCGAGGCATAATTTTAGAACTAAAAGCAATCTCGTGAAATTGCTTATGTGTCATACAGCACGTACGACTATTTTACTAAATTTTATGTCAAAAGCGTGTCGTCTAAGAGTCCCAAATTTTAAACATGGGACTTTTATATAAACAGATTGCAAAAATTTATAGTTATACAATATATAATAAAACAAAATTGGAATTTTTACTCTTTTCATTTACACTCTTAGAAAAATTATTTCTTGAATGAAAATTCGTAATCATTTTCCATTCGTAATCCAGGACTCAATATTTAGTTACATCGAAATAAACAAAACTGTAAAGACTGTTCCTTAACAGCGCAATATTTTTTCGGATTATGTATTCTGAATTTTATTATAAAAAATAATAAAATATTTGTAATTCTTTTAATTGAATAAAATTTGTAAAATGATATTAGTTAATAATTTATATCATTTGTAAATAATGTCATAATAATTCCTATTTATATTTATTGTATAATTACATACTTCTTATTATTAAAAAATATAAGTAGTGTTGTTTGTTTCTTCGAATAAAACTCACAATTGAGTCAAAACATTATTTAGTCATAAAATAGGTAAATGATTTGTTCTTAAAATAAAAAAAAATCAATAAAAAACGTATTACTTATCACTAACTGACCATTAATCGCAAATTACCGATTGTATTGACTGCATTATTTTATTCTTAATATTTAGTTATTAGCGGATAAAGGAAAGCAAATTTGGTTCACGGAGAGAAATGTTCGTGTTGACCCAACATTCGCTTGTTTGTTAGATAAATTTGGCTTGCGAAAAAGAAAACTTTATTTGCTATTACTAAAGAGTCGTGTAAACTCATAAAAATAACCAAAATTTAACTAACCTATATTTAAAAAATAATACGAATAATGTGTATAAAAGGTAAAATATGTCAAAGACATTTTCTTTATTCTTACATTGTAATAATATGATTTTAATATTTTTTGTCTATTATGTTGGATTATTGATGTTTTAAAATATTTGTTAAAGATTAATCGGCCACATGATTTAACCAAAATTACTTATTTGGTACAATATAAAATAAAAGTTATAACAATAAAAATTTCGTGTTAACTTTTAAGTCAACATAAACAGTTTTATTCAAATTATAATTTGAAACAAAATAATGAACAGTGTTCTTTCTCGCTTAAGTAATGTCAGTCCATGAACAGTCAAAACAAAAAATAATCATTATAAACTAAAAATTAAATGAATTATAAGTTCAAGTCATCTGATTAGACGGACTTATCGATTAATAGATAAAGTGGAAGGTACGCGACTGTTTTACGTGTTATAAACTTAATTCACGAAAACAAAAAAATTCAATGATAAAAAAAAGTGTACAAAAATATTTTCCGAGAAGTTGTAAAAGGACTTTTTAAGAATCGTTACTTCTCCCAGAACTACAGTTTGCGAAAAACCAAAACAGACGAAAACTTTTCGCTTGGAAATTACGCGCGCAATCTTTCAACATCTTGCGAATTCAATTGCATCGACTCTTCGAAATAGGCTTTGTAAGAAAAATAGCACGCCTTTTTACCTCAACGAGCATTCGAGTTTGTGAAAGTCGAAATACGGCGTTCCGCCGTACCACATCAACTGCCAAAATAAGCGGAAGAAAGAGAAGAAAAGAAACAAAATCAACGAAAATGTTTTACACGGATAAAGTCAAATTTTACGGCAAGATATTTCGCAGGTGTCGCGACTCGAAATAATTTGAACGAATAGCTCCTCCTTTGCGATTGGACGGCTGCCAATCACTGGACATTGCGCACGATAAATTCAATTCCGGTGTTGGAATTGACCAACATTTTCTTAATTTAAAATTAGTTGCATGAATATTAAACAAGCAAAGTGATGTTTCCTGACTTTGTAGCGTTTTAAATTTCAACAATTATTAAACGTATTTCTTGGAGAGTAACATTTGTCAAGACGCCATCTTAATGTGCCACTTTTGATATTAAATTTAAGACTGAAATATTACCTCATTTTGAGACATAAAATAGACGTTTATGGGTAAGTCTAACTTTAAAAAATAATAAATTTATTGTATAATTTATTTGGAGCTTGTGTTGAAACATTTGTATTTATAACCATGGTTTGCAATTCAATATTGCAAACCAATAAAATAAAATAGCTACTTCGTGATTCGGAAATAAAACATTCTACAAGTATAAGAACAAATTCTGTTTCGGAGTTTCGCGTAAACGTGTCTTACTTGATTCAACTTGGTATCAAGTTATTGAAAGGATGAGTTCATTTTTTGGTGGATAATTTTAAATTGCCTTACGCAAATACCGTAACATTGAGATTCGGTTTGTTAATATATTTGCTTTGAAAAATCAATAATTTTATTTTCAATAAAAAAATTAAAATATAAAATTATAATTTTCCCGCAAAAAAGATCATACAATATAACTTCGTCTAAAATATGAATTTGCAACTTGACTTCTGACATACATGTTATTGAAACGTAACACGATTTTTTTTTTAATTCAGCTTATTTCTTCCAATAACGCCATTTCCTCGTCGACAGTTTGTTAATTTCTGCCGGCGAGAAAGTCAAACGAAATTTCTCGGTTCAAAAATAACGCGTCATTTCAAATGCAAACGCAATTAATAACCGTCTTGGAGCGATTCATTGGCGAATAAAAAACGTAGACATGCGTCAGCGGCGGAAGACATTTCCGCGGTTATTATTCGAAGTAACAATCGTTGTCTGTGCGAAAAGTTGGCGCGAACTTGGAGCAAATTAGAAAAGTTTGTCGTAATTGCGTTATGAAAATGGGGCGGAAGTATTATTTGTTAAGCGCGGAATAAATTTTGTTTTGGGTAACGGCTTTGCTCTATCTGCTTCCCGTGCCACGTGTTGCATGATTTATGAAAGAAAACAATCAATATGGAACGGAGGGCGATGACAAATGCGTCTGGGGAATTTCGCTCGACGCCACACGCGACGCTAAGTCGTAATTATATAAGTTACTAGACGTGATTGAACAGCAAACTTTTTCTCACTGATAAATCGTTTGCGCAAGAGTAGCAATCGCACGAAGTGAATTGACCATGATTGTGACGTTGTATCGAGAATTGGATTCGCGAGAAATGATAGATTTTGTGTTTAAATTTATAGAAAATTATTTTACCATGTGGTTTTTACACATAAACATCTCAATTTTACAATAGAATAAAAATATGCAAACTTTAATTTTATTATGAATTCTGGAAAATAATTTAAATATGCAATTTAAGATCATATTAAATTCGAAATATTAAAAAGCGCGCCTTGAATTACGCATCACTACTTTACATGTATATTTATAACTATTAGTTTCATTATTCCCCTTATTATGCACTTATTAATCACTAACTATGATTCGATACCAGTAATAATGCCATAAATTATTTTTATACAACTAATCGGCATAAATCAATAAATTTCATAACTTTTTCAAACTATTTTTTAATGTTTTATGGTTTTATACAAATTAATATTAATTTTTTATCTTTTTTTATTTCCATCGAATCAATATAATAATTCATAAATGACATCTAAGCAATTTTTTTTCTATGTATTATAAGTTATAAATTAGAAATCATTCATAATAATAATACCTATTGTGATGAATAATTTTATATCGTATATACTTTTTATTTTATAGCACATGTGCTTTTATACAAAAGAAAAAGTAAATGTTAATATCTATATAAGGTAGATAAACCTTACGTTTGATATTCGAGTAAGTTAACTGCGCCGAATGTAAAGACTAAGTTATGATATACTTATGAATAAATTGTATTACTCGAAGAAGATTTGCTATTATAAATATTTATTTACTGCATATCCGTTATTTATTTAGAATAGAAATTCTATCAAAAATTTTATTAAAATTTAAATGCATCAGAATAACTGATATTCCATTATTGATGCACAAAAGCATCGAGGAAAACAAGTATGTCATACTTTTCTTGGATTAACGGAGTTAATCATGTGATCTTGGACGTTTGACCTTATCACATACAAAGTTTAGTTTATTATATATTTTGTTTTTTCAATTAAATTTCTCCGGAATTTTAAATTTAATGAAATTTAAACAAACCTTCAAATTTCATAATATTCGAATTTGCTTCTTAATCTTTTATATGTTTTTTTAATTAAAACAAATACATATTTGATTAACTGAAATTAATTTTGATGGAAAAATGAAAAATTGATTGAAAGTGAACTTTCAATTTTATTAAGTAAAATGTACTGTAAGTAAAAAGATTTATTAATTCGAAGTTATTAATGAAAAATCTAGATTCGCTTAATTTTCTCATCCAATTTTACGTGTTCAAAGCAGGAAGTTATTAATTTCGTAAATGAAAAATAACTGGAACTGTGACACGGTAGATGTTTAGCGTCGTGAACGGAACGAAGCGTCACATATTACGGCGTGGATTTCAAGTTTTATTATTAAACTATACTTCTGGCTTGCTATCAAAGTGTAACTCATCGAAGCAGCGAGTGTTTCGTGCATGTTTCAACCGGATTATAAAAGTTCAGCATTTACATCGGAACTTCGCTGTCGCGACATTTCCAACATTTTTCTGAGCGGCCCGGGAAAAAATTCATCGCACTTGTAATAACGGCGACCCGTTTGTTTACTCCCTTTTTGATGATTCAAAATAGCCGAATATTCGTTCGTTCGATATTCCAATCCAAATGATAAGGTCTGAAATTAATAACGAGAGCTCGAATTTAATATCAAGGCGTTCGGATCGTCTTTCATTGATTCTAATTTATCGCGAATTAATAAATTCTAAATTTATTCGCCGTTATAATTGTCAAAATCGAAATTTATTATTGTGACTAGAAATAACGCACGTTTCGAATGAACATTGATAATTTACGTCGATAATGATAGAAACCACTTTATTCGCCAAGTTATAAATATGCTAATAAATTACTAAGCTGAAAAATATTATGTAAAAGAAAAACGAAACTTTTATTATTTTATTGTAATATTAAAAGCAAAATCGAAAATGGGATGAGCAACGAGAAGTATTCGCGAAAGCTCAACACGTGCCGAAGTGTCGTGCAAATTTAATTGCATGGATCCGAAAATTCGCGTGCAAACTTTTCCGTCAACTCCCGAGATCTTTGTCCAAGTTGCCTAGTTTTGCGGAGTGCCGTCGCGAACTTAACAATTATCAACTTCCTTAAGTCCGTTGCGCCTTATTCCCATGCCTCTTGCGTTCAACTTCGTGAATGTGTTCGTGCATCTAGCTCCCCCCTCCCCCTTCGCACAGTCCTTAACTTGATGTTTTCGCTCTAAAAAATTTCATCACGAATTTCGCCTCATTTACATGCCGCCAAGTCACTACGAATCTTACCAACGTTGCTCATTTTTGCGATCGTTTTACTCCTAAAAAATTTTCTTGAGAAAAGAAATACAGTTTTGTTTGAAGAATTTTTATCTTCGGTTAGAAGTGATTTTCTTCTAACAGAAAAGTTTTTCTTTGCCTAAATCGTGTTTACCAAACTTTTTTATGAGAGTTTAATGATTGTTTCCACGTGTTTAATCAAAGATTGAAAAAAAATTAAAGAAATTTTTCTGTGTGTATAAAATAGTGTATTACAAATAAAAAAATAGCGATAACAAAAACAAAAATTCACATCATAATAAAAGATTAATATTGTTATTTTTTGTCATTCATTGGAAGAAATAAGTAAAACGTTATAAAAGAATTCAAGTAACAAATATAATTATATTATTATTAATTGTAATTTATATGTCGAATTTAGAACGATAAAGTTATTTTCGTTTTCCTTTGTTTTATTTTTACAATGATTTTTCTCTCGAAAATAATTTACCTCAGTCTACAATCTCAAGACTTGCGACATACAAATTATAAGTTTTCTCAATACGATGTAACTACAGTTTTTGATTAAAATATGTATCTAATATTGTTAATAATGTAACCTTAATCTTACTGTCAGTACAATTTGTATTATAAAAGAAACTTTACTGTACTTTTGATATTCAGTGTTATATAATGTATTAACAAATTACTAATAATTTATGCAATAACTCTTCCATACTTGCAATTTTTTCTAAAGACTTCGATAGCGGAATCAAGTTTCGATAAATTGTAATTGACCGTTACTTTTGAATTTCCCGCTCGAAATAACGGCCAATAATTACACTCGTTAAATTTCATTGCCAACCATCGGAGCCGGGCGGACGTAATGTTATCATTTTGCCATAGTGATATGGTATTAAAAAAATTTGTCTGTACAATGTGTACCGTTCGATAGGATTGGCTGAAGTCGCGTCCACGTTCAGAGGGGGCTGTATTACGTCAGCAAAGCTCCTCCTTTTGCATCGCATGGAACTCAAGCTCTGCACAAATCAGGTCACGACTTTGCTACTGTCTCTGATTGGCGCCCGCATTCAAAAATCATCAACTGATCGAAGGCTGTGATTCAAGTACTTCTGATTTTTTCGGCAAATATTCTACTTAAGCCGAATGTAAATTCTTAAATTCGTTTTTTATTCGTTTTAATTACTTTTAAATATTTATAAAAATTGAAAAAAATAATATTGTTATCTTCATAGAAATACGTCAATACTGTGATGGTAATTTATCGACATACTGTAAATGATAAAGTAAACTCAACAATTTTATTGATTATTAATATTAATTAGTTAATATTCTAATTTAAATAACAAAATTTAAGAAACTAAATTATATAATGTTAAATTTGTATTTTTTTCAATATTGAGAAACAACAGTTTTTGTGGTGGTAAGTTACCGACAGTATTTGACTAGAAAACTTATCAACGAATTTTGAATAAACTTCGAATTTTTTTTCTTTTTTTCTGCATAATTTCAATTCTAAAAGGGGTTAATTATCAAAAAAATTTATTCGCTTTAACCAATTTTTTTGGTTTCAACCACTTCTTTTTAAATTATTTATTAATAAATACTACTCAATAACAATGCTGTCGATAAAGTAGGTACTGAATTCATACATTTCTAAAACATAGTCAAATCAACGGAAATGTGTAATATTCACTCGGATATAAACATACCTTTCTTATCGACGCATGCACATTTGTTGAAGCGTTTAACTCGACCAATAAACTCGAGCTCTGCTTTACCGACTTATTGCAAAAATAACAACCGTCAAAAAAGTATAAATAAATTAGGTCAAAATAAAGTTCAATCAATAATGAAATAATGATGGCTCGCTGATCAGTTGAACCCATATTAAGTCCATGGTAACTTACCTGAAACAAAAAGAAAAAAAAGCGTTAGATCTTGGATGTGAAATCGTAGCATTCGTGGGCAATGATATTGATTGCCCGGCTTTCGCGAGGCGGCTTTTCCGGGCAAATTTTTCACGCCAACTCGCGACGTTCGCGCGGTCTACTTGCGGGTTCTGGGTTTGGATTATCTAGTGGTTTTGCGTGAATTATACATCAAGCGTAATTAGAACGGGTGAAATAATAATTAGATTCAAGCACCTAGAAAATGGATGCTAATTTAAGAAATAGCCGTCTCTAAATCATAAATTATATGTATTATTGTTTTCTCTTTCCTAAATCTGATAAATTTTTCTCTTTCCTAAATCTGAGTAATGTGTCTTGCAAACGTGGGAAATTTTCTGTGTTGTCAATTAAAATTATTTCATTAAGAAAGCTATGAAGTATTATCGTAAACACAGAATACTTTATAACGTTTAATGTGTTAGAATACGCACATAATGCGTATTTAATAAAATAGGAATTCTTTTCAAGAAACCGATTTACTATATGTTCGGAAAAAAATCAGAGTGTAAATGGAAATTGTTGGTAGATACTAACTATGTTAATAAAATAAAAGAAATTCATTACAATAAAAATATTGTAAGTAAAGGTATATATTAATATTTCGAAATTATATACTCAACCTAAATTGTAAAAAATAAATAAATGGTACTAGATTCCAACATAAAAAGCAATGTCAATTTGTTGGTTCAGTGACGCTTAAATCGCTCGAATTTAAATTATATTTCAATTTCACAAGGGGAAAAATCAGCTTGAAATAGCACTTAAATCAATGCTAACCTTAAAATGTTAATTTAAATTTTTCCTCATTTTGAAGCAGCGTTAGAAAATCATGGTTCAACTCTCATAATTGTAAAGTTAATTACTTCACACTTTGATTAAAAATGTTGAGGCTAACAATTTTTCTGCTACTCTTACGAGAAAGCTAGATGTTGTTTTGAAGTTAACTTTTTTCGCGTATTCTAATTCCTATTCCCATAATTAAATATTTTTTCAAATGAAATCAAACGTGTTCGTATGAATATAGTTATACGTGGGCTATATAAAATATATATTCTTGTTATATTCATGCAGTAGCGACATATTTGTCGGCCATCTATCTTTCAATCGTAATCCATTTATCAGCACGTATTCTTTCTCGATTTTCACTTTTGTAAATCATAAATCAAATATGAATGAAATATAAAAATACATGTGACTCGTCCGTGGCGGAAGTATAATGAAATTATAGACCTTCGTGGCAGATATATTGAATATTTGCGCTTCGCTTTTATAGGGATAGATGGATTTTAAAAATTCACACTTAAATGATACACGCACGTAGCGACGCGATTGTCCGTCACTGAAATTCATATAAAATATCAATAAACGAGACTGGAATATTATGCAAAAGCGCAGGAGCTCCGAGGGAGATAAAGTTTTAGTAAATATTTATGAATAATATACAAATTCGCGCATGTCACAAAAATGAATCGATAATCAATTTTCGTTTTTGGAATATTCTTATTTGAATATGCAGCGTGAACCCAGTGACCCCGAAACAGTTTGCCTCGCGAAGAAATAAACAAAACTGTCGTACGAAATCATATAAAAATATTAAAGCTTTGTAAAATGCATTCACTGGCAAACATTTGTTACGCGACGATATTTTTATTTATCAATTGTTTTTCGGACAAGTCGACTTGCTCGTTGATGTATTTTTTGCGCACCCGTCATTTTGAAAAAAACAATGAAGCCGATGAAAAATATCAGACAAATTCTTTGCAACTTTGACATGTTTTAGGCGATATTTCCTAGCTTGTTTGTGCAACAGATTTGCCGATATCGTAAAAAAAACGACTCGCTAATTTTGACTTTGACGTTTGATATCGCGAAGAGCATGAAACGAATGAACTTTTCATCGGCAAAACTTTCTGTTTATTCTCGCATCGTTTATGTCGACATCAAATGAAATGTTTATCATGAAAGGACGGAGGTGTCGTTTGCTTGATCGATAATTTATTGAATGGTTTGTAAACTTTTTATGCGCTTGAAATTGAAAACCATTACTAATGGCAATATCTTTCTAAAAAAGAAAGAGTAAAAAAACGAATGTGATTCAAAAGCGCAATTTAACTGAATATTAAACAAATGATAACTATAGTTAAGTTTAAAATTTTGTAATTTCTTAGATTTTCGATGTAAAAGGCTAACGACAATGGAAAGATAAATACAAATCACATTTATTGTCATGCATCTCATAATCATCTTTCAACAAGAATGATTTTTTAATGACAAAATCTATTTCGATATTTTATTAAGAAGAAATTTTTTCGAGATAAAAACATTGATTATGGGTACGTTCTACCTTGTACGCTCAAAAAATAGCGCTTTTTTATCAATATTTTTAACAATATGAAACAATATTTTTATATAGTGCATATTCTTCAATCTATTCATTTTGCGACTACAATTTAAATTTGTTTCGAGTAAACATATTAAAATTGTCGCGTAAAACAAATGATCTTACTCAAGAATGCACGGCAGGTATACTTTCCGCTAGGTTTTCTTTCATATTTTTGTATGGCTTTGAAACATACATTTAGAGACGATTATTAAAAAACATTGTATATTTTATAAAATAGAATCGTTAACAAGAAATTAATTAAATGCTGGACGTGGGAAGTAAAAGTTCGAATTTTTGGCATTTTTTGTTAATTTATGGTCAACTTCAAATATAACTATCAATATATTCACTTAATTTCAGTCTACACTGTGAGGCCATACATACACATATAAGCAACATTTCCAAATATTTGGATCAATTACTTTTTGAATTGAAAGGAGCAGGATAATAAACAGCGATGTTCTGAGAAAACATCCATCATCATTCACATCGATAACATTCATTTTATGCAATATTAAAAAAACAGAATTTCCAACCCAACAAAGTAAAATTCATCCTTAGTGATGGATTAGAAAACTGTGTTTTTGTCGTAGATCACAAAAAAAATCCGATTTAATTGTCAAATAATTTTGTAAATTTCAAATTTTATTATTTATTATATGTAAAATTTTTCAAAGTGGTGAAAAGAGCTATTTTTGGCGTTTCGTTCCGTGTACATCCATAAACTTATCAGCAAAGCTTGGATTTACAATAAAAAAATCAAATTAATGTAGAATAAATCTTAGAATGTATACAATTCTTTCCTAATAAATTTATTAGAAACGTTCAAAATTTACACTAATAAGTTTAGTTACCTAAATTTATAAGGAAACTGTACTATTAATTTTGTTGCATGATTAAAAAAATTTTTTCTTCTTTAATCAAATTAATTTCCGTTGAAAAAGAATATGCTTTGAAGTAAAAGGAATCTTTTTGAATCGAAGTAACACATTTTCATTCGAAAGAATATTTTTTAGTGAACTTTGCTTCTGATGAATAGATGTGAAAGATTTATATCTAAATATTTGAATATCTGAATATCTGACGCAAACACATTTATGTTCAATGCTTTGAAGTTGGATACAGATCAAAGAAAACAGGAACATAACTATGTAATTTTTTAACTAAAAACAACATCATTATGTATAAAAAGAAGTAATCACCAGCAGACTTTTGGGCAAATAACTTTCTCTTTCATTGATAAAGATATACCCGCAAATGAAATTCGACGAATTTGCATTGAAAGAAGGCGAATGAAGTATTGTGGAAGTGATTCACTCGACGTTCTGCAGATGTGTGCAATATAAAGTATTCTTACAGAAATCCTCGAAATTAATAGAGTTCATCGAGTCATATCGAGATCGGGGTTGAGTTAGTCCCGAGTTGAATGCTTCGTCGACAGACGAAAGTTACTTTACCCCCCCCCCCCCCACCCTCTACACCTTTATAACTCCGATTCTGCTCCCCTTTTTTCGTACACGCGATTGTTTTTCTTTCTTTGTTCGTCCTTCTCTTCTTCTTTATTTCTCTTCATTTCTACATGGATTCGTACTTCGTGCTTAATATTCTTGTTCCGTACTTCCGCGGAAAATCCGTGCTACTTTCCGACGGTTTCTTTGCAATCACATGTAATTAAAAGCAAATAACCTAGGCGAGACAAAAAGTTGAATGAAAAACGTCGTTCGTCGCGCGAAAGCTCCCGTTATAGTTAAGCACTTACATTTAAATTAAGGAAACGTTTTTTGTGACTGATGACTTACAAACAATATTGGGACATCTTCGATCAAGATTTTATGTAATTGCATTTTCACCGGAATTACGTTTCGTCTACAAACATTTAATAAAACAAGAAATTGTAATGCCAGATTATTCGATCAATGAATTCGAAGCGTCGGCTCTTTCTGACATGCAATTTTACACCGTTGCCAACGATTTCTCTGCAAGTTAAGTTAAATAACAGTTACTCTAATGTTTTTGTGCGATGAAGGATGCGAGCTAACTTAAAATGATTAGAAACAAAGTTGCTTTTGAGTGCAGCTGTAAACAAAAGTTACTTTGAAAATTGGATATTTGACATGAATTGCTACAGCAAACACGAGCGAAGACATTTTATGTTTTATATATACGGACTTAAAACAACATTCAAGTAAATGATGTGTAAACTTTTGAAACATTGCTTTTATATTAACTGGTTGCCGGATATTCGCGCTAAAATTACGCTCTTTTAAAAATATGATTTTGGTAATAATAGTATATTCGTATTTTTAATATTATTAATATAATACATAGTATTTATGATAGCACAACTGAAATACGATTATTCGTATTTCAGTTTATTGTGTGTTAAAAATAACTAAAATTCCTTTAAATGTATACGTTGTCAGAGTAAAACTAAACTACAAACAGGTTTGCTTTTTCACGCTAGGCACTATGCAATTTTAGCCAGTCTCAGAAAAAGAAGATGCACAATTTAATTGCCTAATTTTATTTCTAAATTAAAAAATTTTGAATTGTATATGTTTCATACTTTCAAAGTGTCAAAATGAGTTATTTAATATTTATTAATGTGAATTATCTAAAGTTAAATGTGATGATTTTTTATAACTATTATGTTTTTACAAGTAAGAAACTATCTTTAGATGCAGATGAGGCCAATGTATTTTAAGAAAATTTGAATTTGTTTTTGATGGTTGAAGGGTATCGTCCGGACAGTATTCACAAATCTGATGAAAGAGGTCTTCAGTACAAGGAACTTCCTTACAATACTTTCGTTTCCAAAGAAGAATGGCAAGTATTTACTAGGAAACAATCAAAGTAACGCTGAAAATGTTGAGTTTGTCTTAATGCATAAGATACGCACAAGATCCCATTTTTAGTTACTGGGAATTTAGCTACACTGCGATGTTTAACAAATATTCGAAAACAGCTGGTTTAAAAATTACAAACTACAAAAAAAAACACGGATGATTATCACTATATCCCTCAATTTTTATAAGAATATTTGCTGCCTAAAATTAAAGCTTAAATATTATAATAGCAGCGAAAAAAATTAATGTTGCTTATTCATTTGATAACAAACATGTATTTAACGTTTTATTTTTAGAATAAAGTTTCGAAAATTAAGTATTCACTTGTTTTTTCTACAGATTTTTATTTTTTATTCACTTTCGAGAATGTTAAATCACAAAAAAATCGATGAATCGATGGTTCTGAGCAAAAACAAAAGTATAGAAAATTATATTCAAACCAACTCCCAGATGTCAAATGTTGATGTCACAGATTTTGCAGTTGTAGAAAAATTTGTGTCTAATTGGAATATTTTAAACTGCGTAAACATTTTGTACCTTGCATGGGAAACGTGTTCAAGTCTATACTGGAATGAACATGGTAAATATATATACATTTTCTGAATCTGCAACGGATATAGAAATAAATAAATTTCAAAATTGATGAAGAAATTGCCAGGTGATGATCTTTACTCAGAATAAGATTCAACTAATTTCATAGGATTCAATAATAATGATTCATAAGTATGTGGGAAAATTATCAATGTAGAAATGTTAAATGTTTATAAGCCATTAAATACATAACATTACTTCTGAAGAAATATCTGACAAAGATAATTGCGATAATGAAAAAAATAAATGTCAGCAGTCAATGATACGAGTATTATATAAACTTTCAGTTACATTTTGACATGATACAACGTAGATAGTTAGGAGGGAATCGGACTTAAAGATTATTGACACTTTTCAAAAGTGCGACATAAGGTTTAATATTTAAAAGTCAAAATAAAGACCCCTCGAAAAAAAAAAAAAAAGTGGGATAACCAGCTATTGATTCTGCATCGTTTTAATATAAATAATAGACTGAGAAATGTATTAACGCATTTTATCCTTAAATTCAACTAAACTTTGAAAACTATTACAAATGTTCATATTTCCTCCCAGTTTTACACACATATCCCAATTAAAAGACGACATTAAACTAAATTTGTATTTATGTAGTTAATAATATCAAATTATTAAATTATATCACAGTAAATTCACAAAATATTAATGTTAGCAAGGTTTAAATGTTGATTAATATGAATAAGTAAATATAAAAAAGAATAATGTGTTGATAGAACTATCTAAATTGTACCTGAATAGAGCATAAATAATTTTAAAATTTATTTCCTTCTTACTTGTATTCAAATAAATAAGTATTTGTAGGTACATTGAATAAATGTTTGCTGTACTGAAATGAGTAATTTTTTTTTAACCTACAAAATGTATTGCATCACATATATACATACATACAACCCACGTGGAAAAGATTGTCGCCAGCTGTGTAGCATAAATCTGGCAAAAGTCTGGCATTTGTACGTGAGCCAGACCTATGCCAGACGCATGCCATACTCTTGCCAGACTTACGAAGTCTGGCAGTGATACGGCACGCGTCTGGTATAGGTCTGGCTCGCAAAAAATGCCAGACTTCTGCCAGATTAATACCAGCCAGCTGGCAGAATTTTTTTCCACGCGGGAATGCTAATATTTTAAATCATTTAAAATTATTAAAAATAAGTGAGGAATTCAATTGTTCCAAATATGTTATTTATATTTAAAAATATTGATGTATATATTTTTTGTAATAAAATAATATTTTGATATAAAAATATTCATAAATGAATGTCAACATGTCGATGTCTTTATTTATGTTATTTCTTTTTTTTTTGCAACCCGCGCGGAAAAACTAGTTGCCAGCTCGTCCGGCAAAAGTCTGGATCGTAATCGCGAGCCAGACGCATACCAGATTTATGCCATGCTAGTGCCAGATTTTAGAAGTCTGGCATTAGTACGGTATGCATCGGGCAGATGCCTGACTCACG
>JABFOV010002863.1:0-18247 GCA_022817685.1 Aradophagus sp. ZL-2020 | reverse complement strand
CCCATATGCTATAGCTAGTGAAAATCTACAACTCTCCCTTACGTGATTAATGCAAACACAAACATGTGAAAATTTCACAACCTGCGCGGAAAAAATCAATCTGGCAATGATCTGGCAAGGAGTCTGACCCGTACTAATTGCCTGACGAAATCCGTCTGGCATTCGTACGGCAAGTAGTATGTCAGTTGTCTGGCAACAAATCCAGACTTTCGTCAGATATATTGCCAGACAACTGCCATACAGATGATAGACTAATGCCAGACTTATTCCGTCAGGCAAATAAACAAATAAAGGCAGATTATTGTTAAAACAAAACGCCGATAAATAAACAAATAAAGGCAGATTATTGTTAAAACAAAACGCGGCATTTTTTCGTGTTTGTACGTTGCGTGTCTTTTTTTCGTTTGCTATCAAAAAACTTTTGATTCTCTAGAGTCATGATTTTTTCCCTCTAAAAGTGTAAGTTTACTTTATTTTACCATCAAGATTTTGAAAATAGATCACGCAGAAAACAATTGTATCATAACTAATTACATCTATTCAATATTTTTACAAAATGGAGGAATAAATATTTCATTAGAAATCGTGAAATTTTAAAACAAGAATAAAATTCTGAACATTTTTGTCACTATTATTTACAAGTACGTACTTGCCCTTTTACTTAAAACCATAATTATTTGTAATTCAATTATTTTTGCTCATAAATCAATCGACGCGTAGGTGGGGTGTTTATTTTAAGAACAATTGCGGGCGAAAGAAACAAAGACGACACGGCGAGTCGCGGAAATTTATTACTATTGCGGCCGTAGCCGGCGCAATAATTTTCCTTTACTTTACGACGCGAATCGCGCAGCTATGAAGTGAACGGACTTGCACCTCGGTCTAATCTGCGATTCCGCTCGCGAGGCTGTCGAATTGAATTTTCAGAGCCCCTCGTGACACTGATCGTATATAATATTTTTCCGAGCGCTTCGAAAGATTTACTTACAATATTTATACCGCCGGCAATACACATTCATTCGTTGCCGCGCCGGCATTACCGGAGGGGTCTCCCACGGCATATGTATTCGCTCGTTTTCGGCACGAAACGCATCGAAATTACCGCGCTCGCTGCTTTCGCGCGAGTAATATCCATGGAATGAAATCGCCGATGAAATTTATTACGATTGAAATAAGTACGAGTAGCGTTTGATTTTTATGACCGAAGCCCTTCTTAAAGAGCTATAATTTTCAATTTAATTTACAATATACGCGTCAGGGAATTACGCTGGGCAGTAAAGTATAAAGAAATTGGCGGAATCGATGGGAACTTTTTATTAGTGCACGGTTTTCGAGAGTAAATTTTAACGTCGCTTCTTTTTCTGCTTTCCAGATGCAGAGGGCGGTCATTTTGCTCTGTTTACTGCCGCTCCTCAACCTTTGCCACGCCGTCAATCCAGGTGAGTGATTTGTTTAGCTAATTTTTTTATGCACATTTTAGAATTGTAATTGCAGGTATGCCATTATTTTTAAAAATGTGCGTGAAAACGATATATTTTTGTGAAATGTGAGGAAAGGAAAAGTTTTATGTATAATGTTTATGTAACCTGCGATTTCATACCCCAAGTTTAAGGGAAGCAACGCATTCTCATTCTTTTACATTGAAAAAAAATTTTAAACAATAAACACATAAATAAACATAGGGTATGTTTACACTAAGAGAACTACATGGTATAAGTTACCATTTAAATGGTAAAATCTATAAGTTTTACCACATAAGTGGTAAAGATTACCATTAAAATGGTAAATTTGACCACTTAAATGGTAAACTTTACCACATAAATAGGAAAACTGGTTGGGGGCCAGTTTTCCCCTAAACAGTTTCCCCGGACATTTTTTCTACTATATCAGTTTACCATTTGATTTTTGCTGTATACTTGTTACGGAAAATATTGTTTCGAAGCCAGTGGATATTCCACAGGTGAAATAGTTAGTACTTGACTCTACACCTCGGACTACCTTGAAAGTAAATAGTAAGTTGAAAGTTCATTTTCGATAGAACTGGTCAATTATACATACAATATGTGTAATTAAACAGTAAAATAGGAAAGAAACTTCTGTTAACGACACAATACTATAGAACGTTTTCACGAGGAGATAAAACGTCATTGAAACAACAATGCTTTTATAAAAGAACACTGAATCTAAAATTCATTTTTCAATATTCGTTATTGAATCGAGTATGTTTCACTGTTCGATTGACGTAAAATTATTGTTTTAATATTCACTATTCTATTTTGAATGCGTTCTTGTTTTAGTAACGTGTTGTCTCTCCATGTAATAATATTCGACAAGAATAATACGAATATATGATTGCTTGAATTTGTCAAACGACCCTTAAATATTATTTCAATTGCCTTTAGAATATTTATTACAAAAGAAATTGGAAGTGCAGTGGACTATAAATTAAAAATAACATTTCTTTATTATGCTGAAATAAATTAGCGCGCGACGGATTATAAAAGTTAAATCTGAAAATGGATCGCGCTGTACGATTATGTCCGCGTTCGGTGGGAACTTTATTATACTTTGTTATCGCAAAATGTGTAATTTACGCAGAGCATAAATCGACGCTAATTTGCCTACAGATGTCTATCTCCTGACGTAATTCGTATTCGCTCACAAACGTGAATTAGAATTATTATCAACGTCATAATTGTTATATATCGACAATCAGCAGGGTATTAATGATTCTTCTCTTCTTGTCACAGTCCTATCATCAAACACAATAGCATTTTTGTTTTACCCAACAATACAGTTTGACAGGTATCGAATATTGCGAACGGGTAAATAAGCAGGATTTTTGATGAATGATGAATTAAAAATAAACTTTCAGTTATTGATTCCTTCCAAATATGTAGGTTCTATAATATTTTGCAGAGTAACATTATATTAAATGAGCGAAAATGAAAATTGAATTTAAATCTTTCAAAAACTATGAAAGGATATGGCAATTTTATTTTAATAAGTATGAGATTACGTTTCATGGTGTAGTATCTATATATTTTTAAAAAAGACTTTCTAGGAAGACACTTTAAATAAAAATAAAACCTTAAATCCATTATTTTAGCGAATACATACAATTAGTAAAAACAATTGACATTGAGATTAATGAAATTTTCAACAAAGAAAATTCTTTGCTGTATAAACTGACTTGCTTTGCTTGAGGGGAAGATGTTGCATCTCCCATAATGTTCGCAAATATTGAATCTGACGTTTTAAGGCTAGTGATTTGAATGTTAATAACCAACCACGCTTCGAAAATTGGAGGCGGAAAATTTGAAAGCATCATTGAGACAGAATTCGACACAAATGCAAGATAAGTTTGAGAAATTGATAATTAATCAAGTTATAATTCGATAAAAGTAAGAAAAAACTGTATACTGTGCATTTGCCACGTATTTTCACAGACATTATTCACAGAAATACGAGATGATCACGTTTGGGAGACATGGTTTTATGTATACTATAAAATATGACCTGGTATGGGTCATATCGCAATATGTCCAGTATACAAGAAAAGAGTGAAAAGCGAGAATTATATGGGAATTTTAAGAGCTGTTGAAATGTGCAAGATATGTTATTTTACATTATAAAAAAAAGCATTTTTAAACATAACTCATCGTTCAGTGTAGCCATACTTATAATTCTTTATTGTTAAATTTTTCTTAATAATCGACAGTTTTTAACCGGAAATGTAACACTTTGTTAGTCAAATATTAGAATTCGCTTGACACAAAACTAATAAGGAGCTCACTAATGTCTAATATCAGGCTAAATATATATATTGCAAATATTTATATTTAAATCTAGCTCGAGAAAAAAAATTAGTGCAGATCAATAGTTAAGTCGTTTTTTTTATTAATTCACATCAATTTTTATTACGATATAGTTTTTATTTAATTGGCATTCATGATTCCGTATTGACTTCGACCAGATGTATTATCATGGTGTAGATATAATGCACGAGCATAAGTAGTACAAATCAGGTTTTTGACAGGCAGTTAATATTTACTAACCCATGTGAAAAAAAATTGTCACCAGCAGTCTGGCATAAATCTGACAAAAGTCTGGCATTTGTACGCGAGCCAGACTTTTTTCAGATTAATGCCAGCCAGCTGGTAACATTTTTTTCTACGCGGGAATTCATCTGTATTCGCAAATTGCATTTTGATTGTTTTAAATTAAATTATGATAAAAAAAAAAAACTAATTTCATTGACAAAGTACAATTTTTTTCGTTGAATAAGTACAATACAATAAAAAAATACATTTACTTATAACTGTCATAAAGCTTTTAGTTGGAGTTTCACAATAAATAAAATATAAAAATAGAATAAAATGTGAAAACAGGGTAAACTGTACGCTTTATTTTTGTCCATACAAATCTAAAAAACGTCACTATAATTTTTTTTTTCCGGAAACAGTCTTAAGCTAAAACGAGGCATTACTAAACAATAAATTGATGAAATTGATTTTAACAGCGGCGGAACGAGATAAGCGTGTCTACAAATACGAAAACTGGATACCATATAAGTTTATCTAAACCCTGAAATGCCGGTTGTTGAAAAGCACAATGCGGAGTAACATTTTGTGCAATTAATTTCCTTCCTCTTTGTTTGTCTTACCATTCTTTTTTTACACACACACAAACAAACTTTCCTCGATTTCTTTTGTTCCTCTTCGAGCTCGGCGGAGGTGCAAACGACGCGGCAGAAGTCGTGGAAAAAGACTCGCGCGTTCAGACAAACTCACTCGGCGAATAGTTTCGAAATAAGTGACGCGGCCGAGCACGCTGACGGAGCGGTCGTGATCGATGATAAACTTTGCAAATTGCACGTACTGCTGGCTTAATCGATGAAATCAGTCTTAACTTGAGCGTAATCTGACTTGCCGACATTGGGAGTCGCGTCGACCTAACTTACGAAAGCGATCAGCCTTAACTCGGGAATCGAGGCGAAGTTGCACGCCGTTTCAACCAGTTGGCAATCGCGTGGCCGCATTGTGGCGTTAACAGTTGGATTGTTCGACAACCTCCCCCGTTATCTAAGTCGCGCGCAAATTTATCTCGCCGTCTCCGTTTCGCCCGTAATGAGATCAACGGGCCCGGCGTGGCGGGTCAAACAATCGCGACCAATTCGATTACAACGCTCCCGTGGCAAGGATATCCTCGGCTCGCGTTCGGTTACATTTGATCGTTAGTTCCGCGTGATTTCGCAAAAATATTCCGTCCCTCAATCTTGCCGTGGGCGAATATATTAAGACCTCTCGTATCGCGCGGGCGTGAATCCGCTGAAAAGATTTTTAGTTTCAAAGGCTGAAAGACGAGCCTCGCTTCGCGAGAAATCTTCGCCTGGTCGCTGCCGCCGAGACTTCGGGTGAGTTAACTTTTGAATCAAGATTTCAATTAAGAATTCTTGATCGCCCTCGCGTTGGAAATTGAACGGGAATTTAAAAATAATTCAATCAGGATCCGTATCAGCTTCCACGTGGAAAGACCGGGGAATTTGTTGAAAAGAACAATATTGTCGGCCGCGTCGTAATAGAAATTTATAGCCGGTTTCTGATCAGACTTTTGCTTTTCACAGTTCGGTCAGATTTTAATCGTGATTTCTTGCCTCTACTTGGTCAAGATAATTTCATTCGACTTCCATTTATCTGGACCGTTTTCCGGTTACATCCCTTTACGGGGCATGGAATGATTGTCTTTTTGCACGGAAATTAATTTCGCGCAATTGATTGCTCATGCACGGAAGGAAATAACTTACTATTAGAGAGAAATAGCTGACTTTTTGGACGAGTTTCGAGTTTAGAGTTAGATGAATTTAGGGCTTCAAGATTAAGTAGCTCTTTAAATGACTCGCTATTAGAGAAGAAACGTACGTTCTACTTCAGATTTTAATCACTTTGTTTACTTCTAGTAACCACACTGTGAAATTACTTTTTTAAATATATAGGGTTAGTTGGTAAAATATTATATCCAGCCAGTTTCAAACTTGGAACTTTCTGCTTTTTTAGTATGGTTGATGTATATTAATCTCTGAGCTGATTTATCGGTAAATTGTGTAACCAATTTTCTACTTGAGTTTACCACATAGAAAAAAGACGAGTTCGTACTCAGACAAATAGTTGCACGTATTTCGTACCTTTAGTAATAATAATTATAATCATAACCATAGTTATATACTTGTTAACTTTCAAATACCTTTTATATCATAATCAATCATATCTTTATTAGTAATATTCAAATTATTCTTTTCGTGCCAATGTTATAGGAAGTAGAAATTTTAGTATACAGTTTGTAATCTTTTGTACCTGTATAGTGAGAAAAATACTTAGAAAAAAGATTGACTGAGTCAATGATATTGTAGGATTGATATTCCACGAAAAGTTCTTTCTATCGGTGTAAGAAAAAAAATATTAGAATAATAAAATTTTAACATTTTTTAATTAAACAAAAATGTTGTTTGATTTACAAGAAATATTTGGATTCCAATTGAGTGTTGAAAGCACGTGCTGGTTGGAATGTCAAATTGATTGATTTACTGCGGTTTCTTCTAAATTTAATACGATCCTAAAATTAGTTGTATCGATTCCGTGCAAATGAAATTATTGTTGCAACCAGTGCATGCGAATAGAACATTCTAACTATTATCTTACAGAAAATCAATAGTAGTTGCTTGAATTTTTCACATTCTGTGTTTCGTTCTACATGAGAGAACCATAATGTTCAAAACAAATTGTACACAAAGTTTACATCAATACTGTAACTGGAAATTCCCTGATTTTGAGACAACTTTAGAAAATTTTAAATCCTCAATCAAAAATAATAAATTTGTAACGGAACAATGCTTATCCAAAAACCTAATCTAAATCCTTGAATACTTTCTACAAGTTAATTAAACAAACTTGACATTAACGTTTTTATTTCTACTTCATAATATGAAGTATACTTTAATGGTCACGTTTTCATACACACCATAAACAAGTTAACTATAAAATAAACGTTAATGTAAGAAATAAATTGTCAACAATGACGTTGTTTTAGAATGAAAATTACCGTCGCTATTTCGGGCAGCTAGTACGGGATTATCATTTAAATTGAAACAACTAATTAAATTTTGGGTCAGTGACGTAAGTTGCGCATTACTTGTAACAAGTTTCAAATTATTCAATATATATAGTCAGTCATGCAATCAACGTGATTTGTATTCGTCCACGCGGTTATTACATCAATCAACGAATTTCAAACAGCCAACATTTCCGGCGAGCCCGGCTGAAGCGGGATTTCGAGCCGCGGCGATTAGACGGGCCTAATTGGTCAGACGGTATCGAAATTTTACATCCGAAAATCACTTTCAATTGAGTCGCACTCGTTAACGCGTTTAGGTGTCTCCTAACCAGATCCCGGGTAATTAACTTCAAGTTAACGTTTCTCCTCTAACGGAGTGTAATGTCCTTGGTTGAGGGTTAAGATGCGGTTTCGCTACAGTTCTGATCTCGAGTCAAAGCAGTGGAATAAGCTATTATTCGGCAGAATAGGTAGCAAACAACTAATATAACAAGATACGCCACGCTTACGTAATGAGTTGGCAAAGTCCAACGTCAAGTCGACGCCGATGGAAATTTATCGTCCTGTGCACTGGTGTGTGTAGGCCGCTTCAAACGTGACCACAAGTAGCGCCGGAGTACGCTGACGGAATCAAGAACACGGCCGTTCGAGGGAAATAACGCCGCGACCCTTCGCCTCGCCTCTTTTCCATTGCAAAAAATGTTTACCGCGGCAATTATTTCGCCGGCCGAGTGTTTTTAATCATTCAAGGCGCAATGTTTGCTTCGCGCAAGCATTGACCGATGCCTTACGGCCGATCGGAAATCTCAACTCGGTTTAACTTTATTAGAATGTAAATCGAATTAATCTTGTAATTGGCCGCCGGAGTTAAGCGATAGATTCTTCAAATTGATCGCCGGTATCTTAGGATTTCGCGTCCGAATGTTCCGAAGCGGCGTCGCATTAATCTTCTTTTCCATCGCAGTCTAGCTTCCAGGTATCATTGCGTCGTGTCGATATTAATTTCAATCGTCTAGCCGATATTCGTTGCGAGAACTGGCAACCCTGTTTTTCATAAGATAAGAAGTGGGAATGGTGGCAACTGCGATTTTTGAGGTTACGCCAGATTTACTGTCACGCTTACGCCGCGTCGTTGACGTGAGAAGAACTGCAATGAGCCGGGCATGGCCAAATGTCACTCGCCAACCGGGATACGTCGATATTTTCGCTCCGTAATCCCGGTTGGAAGAGACGATAACTCTTTGAGGTGACTCGTTGTTCTTCGGAGGAACCCGTTTTACGAGATTTTTAACCACCCGGAATCCCCGGCGGTGGTTAATAAAATTGACGTCTACAAGTGTCATGACACTTTTCTTAATGTTTCAAAGTTTTCAGTCTTATTTCTTAATTGCCGGTAAATTTCTATTCAATCACGTACCTTTTTTTCTCCTTTCTCCTTTTAATTGTTATGTGCTGAAAGTTTGCAACGAACTCAAACTACAATAAATTTTGAACATGAAATTTCCCGAATAAAATGAAACGGAATTACATCTGAAGTATGCGAGATAAAAGTAAAGTCTTAGTTTTAATTGTTAAAAAAAGACTTTGCATACTACGTGTGAATTAGTATTAAATGTTAATTCTATTTTAAACTTACTAATGTTCATCGATTTATATTATGATTTTGTATTATAAAAAAAGGAATAATATTACACTGTAATATTTGCGTAAAGTTCACCATAAGTTTTAATCTTAAAAGAACAGATGTACTTAATAATAAAATTTGAATAATTTTATTTCAATATATGTGTGTGTTGGTATTTCTCATATTTCAGTACTTAAATTTCACATGTATTATTATGGTAACAATTACTGAAGTGAAATTAATGAAGGGTTGGATATATTATTTAGAATATAAATTTTGTAATAGGAAACTGATTTATCATTCGTTGAACAATGCTCGAAAAAACTATTGATAAATTGTTTACTCAAGTAGCTCAAGTTAAAAATTAACATTACTACTATAAATCAATCATAATTAACAACCGGTTCCTTGAATATTTTTAAATAAAGTTAACCTGTTAAATATTACAACTACACAGAATTTACACTTGATATATGATATAAACTTAGCGATTCGTATAATCAAGGTGGCGTTCTTACGAGTTCTATACTCATCGCGCAGCACTTGCCGTTGTTGCTTCATATTGTCGTGATTAATGAACGATAGCATTCTGCGCACACCGATGATAAATAAAAGTCAAGAAGCCAGCGCGCCACTGTTTTATCAAGCATCGCTTCCTTCTTTCTCCTCTGCTTTCAGTCAGATATTCTTCCACCGCGCGCTTTTTCTACACCTGATTTCATTGAAACAAGAAATACATTTTGACTTTCAAATTTTGCGTATCGGATATTGATTTATGAACAATTCACAGAATTTCGTAATTCCCGTTCAATCATTCTTATTTGCAGACGAATGGAAAGATTCATCGTTACGGAATTCTTCATTCATTACAATACTTTTGCAACTGAAAACAGCGCAACTCAGTGAAGCAAGGAAAAATGACTTTTATGGTTTAAGAATGTCAACTTCTGTTAGTAAATTATTATGTGACTTCAGAGCCGTAATATCATTTGCCGAATCTGGATTTAGTCAAAGCTGAAACGTATTTTAAACTTTGATTTCAACAAAGTTAACTTTGCCTATTCTCTCCTCATGGCTATGTTTTGTATTAGAAATCTATGCTGTATTATAACTGCGGTAGAACTTAATCTTAGTTAAGCCAGAACTTGAGACAGTCGCGCTTGATACCCACTTCAAGGAATTTAATAATTCTTTATATAATTTCTAAATTCTGGTAAAATATAATCATTAATCATATTATGTATTCCGTTATGAAAGAATATTTGCGAAAGAGGATTTGTAGCGAATACAAATTACACTGATTTATTTTCTATTAAAAAGAAGATGAATTCAAAGAAAAGAAATACTTTTGTGCCGATTTCGTGCGAAATCATTTTTAATTCGAAAGATAATTTGTACAATAATACAGAAATCTTTTTTTCGTGCAACACCGTTTCAACGATAATCAACACTGCTTATTGTCCTACAATCATATAGTCAGAAAATACGGTGCTGCAAGTACAGTCTAGATCGAAAATCTAGCAATTTTAGCTCAATACGAATTCCTAACTTAAAGTCGCAAAGCAGATGACAGGTATTTTTTTTTTTTTTTTTAATAAAATAATACAGATTAATATTTACGAATTATTCACTGCAAGAAAAATAAAAAGCGCTGAACGTTTACGTGTTAATTATTGCCATCAAATCATTAGTATACTATCAATTTTCAAAGTGATTCACTTTATAATTTAAAATGATTTATTTATTCTATTATTAATTAAAATTCAATAAAAAAGTGATTTCGATAACATTACAGAGGATAATTTACGATAGAGAAATGAAAAACATAGGCAAAACCTGCAATTCGTTAGGTAGCAAAAAGTATAGGAAAAGCAATTAAACTGTCCTGCGGAGACCGATTTATGCAATAGCTACTATTCCTAAAGAACGATAAAAGTGTGGATATTGTAAAATGGTTTCAGAAAAATGTAGATCCGCCAGACACCCGAAATCAATAGAAAGGAATAGTATGTGCAAAACATACGGTTATCTTGTGATCTAAAATTTATTATCCGCGACGAATTTAATTGCAGAGGATGCTGTTCATTTACTGTCACGAGTAAAGTAAAAGTTGATTATTAAATTTTACAAAAATATATTGTCGTTTGTGTCATAGCTTCTTTTGCTGCATCAGATTTATTGAATAAAATACTATTAGATTTTTAATAATTGGGTAAATAAAGCACACCATTCAGGCCTGCTATCTCTATCATATTTTATATTGTTAAATTTCGTTCTGACGTATTTGATTCGTTGCTTTAACATAAATTGAGTCTGCGTATTTGTGATAAAATCTGCTAACTTCATATCGCGTTTAATTCATAAAGAATTACTTCACATCATATTTACTGTAAGGCAAATTGTTAGCATTCATAAAAATCTTGTAATTTTTGTAACATGCGTTTCTCGATGTCATTAAGAAATTATGCTGAATGTTAAAGCGTACCTCAAGAACCTTTAACTTTCCATCAAAACGCAAGAAAATTCATTGATTGAAGAAAAAGACCAAACTTTTGTTGAAATAAATTAAATTGTGAGGTCGGTACTTGTCCAAATAATATTTTGTTGAGACTATTGTCATTTATTTTATATAAACCAAACCGAATATATGCAAATATGCTTCGCGTTGTTTAATAACTGCTTTTTCCAACCGCTTTAAGCAAAAATATTAATAAAACAAGTTTTCAAGATAAAAATTAAATCAACGTTGATTTTAGAAATGTATATTTAAAACAGCTCTACTTTGAAAGAAATCAATACGTTTATTGTGATTATTATTCATAATTTGCAAGTACAAAGTGTCACTTATTTTTACATACAACATTATTTTAACAAGGCCGTTTGAACTGTAATTAATTTTATCAAAATTATATTTTGTTTGAATTAAATCATCGTAATAATTGAATTTAGCTTGGTTTTGTGTGCTCTGCTATTTCTATTGATTCGCAAAAGTATATTCTGGTGTCAACACTTTTAGTACTGAATTCACTTCTCTCGATATTACATCTTATCTTTCGTTGAACTTTCTTTATTACTCTCGTATTTTCATATCAGTTAAATAAAAATTTGGAAGCATTTCAATTTAAATATTCTAATTGGCTGACTTCGGCATCGGGAATTGTAGACTTTTTATCACAGATCTTAGTAGACTACTGTTTGAGAAATCTCAAGAAATCAATATCTCAGTTAGTTGGAAATATATAAATATATCGACAGCATCGTTTTTTAGCGGTCGATAGGAAAATTGTGTGTGGAAAAATTGCACCTCTCAATTAATCTGCGTGCATTGATTCGGTGAAATCATATTCGGTTGTCGCGGTTCAGCGCACATATTGACGAGAAGTTTAATTTTAGTCATGAGTTTATCTTCCGCATCTATACTCCATTTGATATGCTCTCCTCTCTCGTCTGTTTTTCGTTTCAAATTTGTACGATTCGACATTCGACTACAAACAAGCGCATTCAAGCCGTATATTTATTTTATTATTCCACGGTGAAGTTAACAGTCAAATTTTATGATTCTTTTTGTACTTAGAAAGGGGAACCAAAGTTATAGTTTCTTTTTCTCTAGAAGGATATTTATTTCGTATTTACACGAAATTAAAGACGTTAACTTTATGTTTTTCTTACGTTATAAATATATTTGTTATGTATATTATATATTATATTATATATTTGTTATATATATTATAAATATATTTGTTATGATTGAGAACTAAAAAAATTCATAAAAAGTAAGTAATTCTAACTAACAAAGATCAACAGAAATTCCTAACTGTTGTTATATGCCATAATGTTAGCTTATACTTAACCAAATACTGCTGTTGGCACAATCCTCATTGCAATTGATGTAAGAAACCATTTTTTCTGTCTACTTTTTTCAACCTAGAAAATAGAAAATCTCTTTGCAAAAAGAATCTACACATCATAAGACATTTTATTTAAGGCTACGAGACGAATATCAAATAATTTCGAATAATTTATCATTTATTGATAATTTTGTAGTTCATATATCAATACAAGTGTTATGCAAATATTTATTACTTATGATTACGTAAATTGAAAAGCAAACCAATTAACAATTTTGTCACGCGTATACGAATATCTAGTAATATCAAACTTGTAACTGCGGCGACGTCATTCATGCAGACCAAAGTGCATTAGAGTTGCACAATTAATCGATAACGTCAAATTATTGAAATCGCAATTAATTGATGTCAAGTAAACGGTTATTTCAATGAACTCAATACGATTAATTATATGCAGAATTGATTAATTGTATACTTATACTGGCTATTGGTTTAAAATTTTACATGAAAAAATGATTCTGAAAAGCAAGAGAAGAATTGGAATCATTAAAATGCAAAAACATTTTGTGTAATATTTCATTTTCTTTTTTGAAAATAGAACAATGTCATACGGTTGTTTTAAAAGCTTGTAATTTCTGCAATAAACTCGTTTAAAAAGATAAATTGTTGAACAGAAAAAAATTGTATAGATTTTTTTAATAATAATAATAGTAATAATAATAACAATAATAACGATTGTAAAATGTTCAATATTAAACAAAAACTACTTAAACTCTTGAATAATAGATTTATGAAATTCTTTTTATGCTTAACACAAATAAAAATAAAATAAAAAGGTCATGAGATTCGAGTGTAATCATTTTTAAATCAAGTGTGTTGCGTTGTTTAATTAAGAAAATATTGTTATTATTTGAATATTGAACGTTTTGTTACTTCAGTGACATTTTTCATCTGGATAATTAATAAATAAAATAATAAGAATTATCAGTGAATATTTATCACAAGCTATTACCAGCGTTCATGGACTTTGTAATTATTCAACTTGTCGTGCAAAATATTTTGCATCGCTGATATTCGTCTTTGATTCGAATGAAGGTACCAATTATTAGGATTTATCATCGATTAACATTGTTCAAATGACATCGATCATTTAGCCATTACAAGGTCGTTTAAATACTGCGTACTGGACATTCTACTAACGTAGATTTTCATTGCGAACGCCACTATCGCGGAGATAGCAGTCGAATAGCACACTTCGCTTGTTATGATCCGATTCAACTCTGGCCAAAGCTGACTATTTATGTTGTTACGGTAATGTGCACATTACGCATCGCCCGTCGCGGGGTTACGCAGCGTGTTAATTACCATTCGTTAGGTACACGAAATTAATATTTCAATTATGATTTCGCAAATGAGATGTGTCGGAAGTTACACTGGCAGACGAACGCGATATCCTGCCCGGGCTATTGAAGATTTTTAATATTTTCGTGCTTAATTTCGATGCACCATCGTCGGTCAATTTTGCCCCATCGCGTGGAATGATCACTGCAGACTGAAATATGATAGTTCAGACAAATTTACAGCTTTGAAACTGTTAAATTCGGTCAAACGTTTATCTATTCTTCACGTCAATAATTTGTAGAAGTTGAAATTAATTAAGTGTGAAATAAATTTTTAGTTTTGTGAAGCATTAGATAAACTTTGAATGGGAAATACATTTTCGAAAATATGATTTTGTTGAAGGAAAGCAGTTAACCGATCTTGCAAAATGATAAAATGTTTTATAATTTTACAGTATTTTTTTACAAAGGATGTTGACTTTGTAGACGTATTAAAAATTTATGATTCTATTAATAATATGTACTCTCTATACAATACTACAATAACAATTACTTTTTATTAATTATTACCGTGAATACTTATTTTTATTCATATTATTATTATTATTATTATTATTATTATTATTATTATTATTATTATTATTATTTTTGTTCAATACTTGAAATTGAGAACCAAAATAAAAAATCGATCATAAACTATATAGCAAATATTATTACGAGTATCAGTTCAAACCGTTATATCCAATAACGTTATTTTTTATTGTATAGCGATTTGTAAAAAATCTGTTGCGCACGTGTATTTGTGAAAAAAGTGGCTAACTGCATTTAATATTCCGTGGCAGAATGACGACACTAGTCCAGTTGTTGCTACACGTCGTCACAGTATGTGAATTTTTTACATACTTTTGGTTAGTCCTGTTCCATTTTCATTCTCAACGTTATTTCTGCATAATGCTCCCTTTTTTTGTTTTTGTTTTTTGACAAGAGGTTTCACGCGACCTGCATCAGATCAATACCGCTTACGACGTGCGTTGTACCCTCCTGAGAATACACCGTAGTCGTATTTTCGGTCTAATTAGGTCGTTCATTAAATAAATATTAAATAGCATTGAATGTTCGATTCGTGAGATGTATCTATTTTAGGTCTACATAGATCCGCCCACTGAATTCTTACATTTAATTAATCCCAATACGTTAGTGTTGTACGTAAGAGTCAACATCCGAATAATAGAAAACAAGTTGAATCATTTGATAATATAAAAAAATTACGATGGTTAGGATCACACAAGTAAAAATTTCAAGTGAGGGAAGGAGAAAACCATTGTCTGGAGGAAATTGATTTCTCTTTAATTACATGAAAATTAATACAAACATAAAATCAACTCCTACCCATACTTCTCAGTCTTTAAAAAGCATTGAAGATAAAAAAATACTATATAGCAATTTCATTTGGTTTCGTTAAGAAACATTATCATCAACATTTTTGCAATGCGCTTTACAAAATCGGTGCTTCGAAAAGTCGAATATGCAATATCAATTTGACTTTTCAGACTTTGGTGATGTTTAAGGGGCATTGTTTTGTGACTGCATAACCCATTGGGATTCAAGATCGATACTCACAGCCGCCACCACGCATTGTTACGTAAATTAGTTATTCGCACGAGCGCGCCATTTTTGAAGCGCACATTTAACACTACGGTTTCTCTCTTATTTTTGCTAAACCCGGGTTTCGTATATCACACGGCGACAATTTTCCCATCGCCACGTCAGCCGTGTTACCTTTTTTATTTGTTTCAAATCAAAAGACCGAAATTTGACTGCCTGTAGAAGGAGCATTACAATGCAATAAATATTCTGCGATGCGTGCACTTATAAAATTTATTGAAGATGTAATATTGTCATGTTTGTGCACCAAATACTCTTGAGGGAAAGCGCTGTCGCAGAATGCCGAATCAATACACAAGCGCCGTTTGATGTTATAATAAATAACATTCCATTGAAATTTTTACGGAATTCAAAGGGATCCCGAAAATCACGCGCTGCGAAGAATCACGTTTGATTTATTACAGCAAAAAAGTACACATTTCTTGTAACGCAGAGTTATTCTTCTAGGATAGTTGACAAAAGATTTCATCTTATAAATTCCGTTCCTTTGAATATTTTTTTCGCGAGCCATCCAGCAACTTGGACTTTTTAAATCGAATCTCCCACGTTGATATCGAGATAATTTCAAAGTTTAAAAATTATCCAGCGAATGCATTATTCATGCTTGCCATGAATAATCAAATCACTTGTGTAGGATCATCCTTTATATTGCATCGAGATTGCGCGGTCCATTCTTAAACCTTGTTCCGAAATATCGGCAAGGAATTCCGTCCGAGGGCAAGACTTTAACGAGCGCCGTCAAAGTGACCCGGACGCGAGATTACAGGGTTAATAACTCGTGGCAACATTGACGATTCCTTTCAGGCACATGATATTCGTCGCATCAGAACCGCGAGGAATTCAATATAACGGCCGCCGAAACACAAACGAAGAGGAGGCAACTGTTTGGACAAACTATATTGGAGGAAATCTCGAAGCTTTCGGCGCACTCTCTTTTACAGTGAATTCTTTGCTCCGATTCCTCGGCTCTCTCGACCCAACTCCCCCCTCTCTGCGCCCTCCCCCCCCCCATTCACTCTTATCTTTTGCCGTTTTTTCTGCTCTATCCGCTTTCTCGTGCTCGTGTTTTGCTTTTTTCCCTCCGCACTTCTTCTTTTTTTACGCTCTTTCCTTTGCGCCGTTGCTTTTAACAGAAGCGTTTCTGTGTCGGCGAAGTAATCAAGTGATCTAGGAACAAGAGCAACTGAGAGCAACAGAGAGTCGAAAGAATTGAAGTGGTTGGAAGTATCGGTCAGGGGGATTTCGACGGATTCGAGGTGGCAAAGCAGTAAGACACCTCGATCTCTTATCTGTGCTGGAAGGCGGGGGAGGACGGGCCATGCTTTTTTGCAACTTTTAACGCTCGGCGCGACGAACTTGCCGCGCGGCCCGGGCGAAAAGTCGACGGCTACGAGATTAAGCGGCAAAGTGATTTCCCGTGTTTCGAATCATATTCTTTCTCGTTCGCGATCGCGATAGGACGGGGCGCGCAGATCGGCTCGGGAAAAATTTGTACAATTTGCGCGAGGCTTTATCTCGCGCCAAGTGTCGCGAATGAAGTTCTCGCGGGCTGGCTTATGCGAGCAGTTTTTTTTTTCTCTCGCCAATCCGAGAAAATGTACGGCAAAGTTCGGCCTTTGTTCAGACTTGCTTTTAACGCGCGAGGTTATGGAGTCGGTAGTCTAACAGGTTTGGTAGTGGGAGGAGACGCAGAAACTCGATGGTGTGTGATATTTCACTAAAAAATATTGACCGAATTCACCATTGTTCTTTATCAAATTCAGTTTGTTTAACTGTGACGTTATTTATTTTTGTTTATCTTATTTCAAGTAATTTTCTGGTAAGATTGTTTTTGCAAATCCGGGTCAATTATTTCTCAAATCTCAGTCTTATTTAAGATAACTGACTATTATGTGATTTGTAAGCGCAACATGATTAGAGGTGCGTTGAGAACCACTGGATCAATCTTTAACGCAACCTAATTGCGAACTCGGCTCCATGTGAATATGGTTGAATAAAACGCGCTTATCTGAGTTCGATACAGTCACAAGATATGCAAATTATGATGTTTGTGGTTCTCGTCGATTGTAGTTAAATTTATAAGACGAATTCAAATAACAAGTTGTGGCCATGAGGATTTTTTGTCGACGCAACGAAAGCGGTATTTTTCAGGCAGTTATCGATTCTGTTAAAATGTACTTGATGAAACGTATATGTTGAACTGCCGTACAAGAATGCTAGAGGTGTAAGCAAATCGAAGGAACGAAGTGTGAAGCTAGGGTAAAGTCTTCATAAAAATGTCGCGTTAATCGTCGCTCGATTCAAAAGCAGAGCGGAAAATGTTTTTCGATAAATTTCCGGTGCTCTCTTCTATGTACCTACACCCATGAATGACAATAAAAATCGATGAGGCGTTTGCCTCGACTTTCGAGTGACACTTTTTGATGCAGAAATAAAGACTAGAACGCGCTTGAGTAAACAGCAGAAACGTGACTGAACAATGACTTCCTCCGGGTTATCACACTGGGCCAGATACCGGCGAAGTAGTTAAGCCAAGAAGCCCCCGGCTACGACTATTCGTGGCTCATTTTCGCCACACGACTCCAATTTATTATGACTTACCGTACGATTGTTCTTCTGCGTATTTCGTTTCACAAGGCTTCTTTTATTTACTGTGAGGA
>JABFOV010002862.1:0-18249 GCA_022817685.1 Aradophagus sp. ZL-2020 | reverse complement strand
CCCGTGCACCCACAGTGCAAGGTCAATTACGATGTCTAGTTCATCTTGTATTAGTATCAAGATGTCTGGATTATATGTTTTTAATATTTAAATTACATGCAAGATTAATTTAGTTAGATGATATTTATCTTTTTTTTCGTTTTTTTATTTAACTTAGTTTTTTATTCTTTTTTTTTTTTTTTTTTTTTTTTTTTTTTTTTTTTTATTTTCTAACGATGTTTTTCAGCATTCTTCGGCTCTTTGGCAAAAATGTCATTTTTGTGCTTTCAGCATCAAAATTTTAAGCAAACAGTTGAGAACATTATATAAAGATATGAGCATGTAAATTGTGGTATTAATTTTATACGCCAATTTATTTTAAAACAAGCGTTACAATATATTTACATTTTAAATATTTTAAGGTATTTTTACCATAAAATACCTCACTGTAAACCGCAATTTTTTTCATTGTGATCAATATAATTAATAAAACATATTACGCAACCAGAATATACAGATAATATCAAGAATAAATAAACAATAATAAATAATACACAATAATGAAATAAAAAAAAAAAAAAAAAACATTCTGATTCCTAAGGCCTGATTCAAAACTAAAATAATAATTTTATCAATGCATAAATATTTGAAAGATTTCATGGTGACTAAGAAATAAAATTGACGCAATATAAATTTCTGTCAACGTTACTTTCGCAAAATAATAGCTCCGCAATTATAGCCATGTGAAGAATTGGCGATACAAGTCAGCGATTTAAATAAACGATTGGCATTCTGTTCGTTATTAGTACGTAGAAATGGCAATAGACACATGTCCATTTGACGTCATTATAACAATGAAGATTCGCCAGCTGCAGGAAACTCATTAGAGGGGATTCTTCAAACAACTAACAATTCTAATTACTTTTCCAAACAAACATTAAACCACGAACCTATTGTTGATAAACTTAATTTATTCAAATTGTACCAGTTATACATTTTCCGGGAACCTCGGAAAATAAAAATTTATTATTAAAAAATTCCGACAATCAAATAATTGCGTAAAATATTTGCGAATCATTTCGAACGTGCCTGACGCGTTTGAAATCATTGTCAATCTTTTTATGGAAAACTGAAAGGATATAGATAAGATAATACCATAAGCGGAGTAAAAGTGATGAAAAAAGGTACGTCTGTCAGCTGGTTCCCTTTTAAGTATCTTATCTGCAGTATACCTGACAATTTCAACCAATTAAATGGGTCAGCGAGGGTTCGCAGTTGCACTAGGAGTATTTGAGTGTAGCTCTTGCAGACAGTAGTTGTACGTTTGTCACCGACAAACTAACTTGTAGACGGTTCGTGGTGTTGTTTAAAGTACTTTATACCAACGACACAGTCCGGCCTATGAAGAAATCTTACACGGAAAAATTAAGGTTCGTACTTATTTGATCGCACTTTACATTTCAATGTTTCAAAATTACTTTAACGGATCTAAAATTTTCTCAAACATTTAAAAAAATAATCAATACGTTAATTTTCGTGAATGACATAGGAAAAGGTCAGACAGATTTTTCAAAAGTTTAATTAACGTTTGAAATTCTTTGAAAACAGCTGAAAAATGTTTAAATCCTTAAACATTTTAATAAACGTACTTTTTATTTGCAACAAAATTTTAAGATCCGTTCAGGTATGAACGCAGTTTTTTAGGAATTATAATTGCTGTTGTTGTATATATGAAAGAAAGGATTTTTTCAAAGATTGCGGAAATATTGACGTAACATTATTTGAATGTCAACCTATCTATAATATTTTCATAATATTTATTTCATCACATATTATAGAAATATTGTATAAGTATCTTTCGAGGCGTAGGCAAAATAGAAGATGCTAACACTGATATTTACATATTCAGGTTCAACTATTTAGAAATGAATAAACTTAAAGGTATGAGAAAAAAAAATCAGTATTTAAGTAAAGAATATTTTATGCTGAGTTTTCTTACGTAATGATGGGAAAGGCACAATTTTTGTGAGAAAAAAAAGATGCAGTAAGTAATGCAAAATGTTTGTATTAGTTTTTTTCTGTGTAGGTCCTTGTTTCCTCACCTTTTATCTTTTATCAATTGTCTATGATAATTCAACATCAAAATATTTTTTCGTTTAACGACTTTTTACAGGTAAAAATAGTTATAAATAGTATGAAATTAAATTTTTTATAAAAAATAGAGAAAACATAAATTTAAAGCTGATTTTTTTCAATTTGTTCAAACAATTTAAAATCTTTAAATTATCTTTCTTTATTAATGTTCTTTTAAACAATTTTTTTATGCTTACAAACTATTTCCTCTATATTTTCTTATCATTCTTTATTAACCTTTTTTTTAATCTTTCATGATGTTTATGAATTCTTTCCTTACACTACATTGATTTATTATGATACTACAACGTAAGATCATATTCCATCTTTTTTTCTTCTTTTTTATTTTTATTAATTATCACAATATCTGGTATTTGAGGATGCGGACAGGTAGCAAACAACATCTCTTACCTAAATTTAATTTATTTGGAATGTAACAAGTAGGAATGTAAACTATCGACAACACAATCACGGAAAATTTATATGTATATATATACATATGTTTACATATATATATATATATATACTGTATATATGTATATGTATATATATACACTGAGAAAAAAGTTAACAGCATTCTGTAATTTCAACTGAATTTTCAGTAAAAATTATCACCACTGAAGTTTTCAGTTGAAACAACTGAAAATCAAAGCTTTGTTTCAAATGAACATTCAGTAAATCCAACTGAAAATTCAGTAAATTAAATAATGAAGTGATAATTCTTTTATGATATAAAGATATCTCTTGATCATAGTCGGATTTATTCTTGTAATGAGTGGAATTATTTTTGAAAGGTTTTTGGTGCGCCGATCGTTTGCGCTGACAACGCGGACTCTTAAAGTTAACCTATATTGTTTACAAGTTTCAGTGTCTCAAGTAGATATTAAGATTAATAAAAAACTAACTGAAATATTATTTTAATGTGTCATTTAAGTGTTGAAGAATATTTTGAATTTTATAATGACATATTTTTATTATTTTCCTTTTTTATATTCTATTTATAAGAAAACTCGGTTTTAATAGATTTTATTTTTATAGTAACCGGAATTATTTTTGTCCAAATTTTTAGTGGAAAATCCACTGATAATAAGGATTATGATAAGTCGATCGTTTTAAGAGTGTAATAACCGAAAAAGTTCTTGCCTTTGAATAAAATGCTATAATGAAATATTTAAATACTGATCTATTATAATCAGAGTGCTCAGTAAAAAGGACAGAAGATTACCAACTCCGTATAAAATACACAGAGTGACGACCTTCTGTCATTTTTTTATATTGGAAACTGCTCCGTCGGTAACATCATGTATGTTAATAACGGATTTCATGTTTCGCACTTTTTTTTTTATTTCTGCAATAATTTTATTGTCGAGAAAAAAATATTGGTCCTTATAATAAAAAATTACACATAAAAATATTCACGAAGCAATTTTTAAATTACGTTAAACGTTTTTTATAAGAATATTCTTGAACATTGCAGATAAGCGTGATTAAGTGTTTTTCAACAACACAAGATGGTTTTCTAATTTAATATTAAAATTTGTGGAAACATTATTATTACAGTCTCAAAGATAACAGTAATTATTGGATAAACAGTGATATTAGATATAAGAAGCATTATTAATACATTAAAATTCCATGAAATATCTAATTTATTGAAAATATTTAATTATATTACAATCTATATATGAGACAATGTAATACATAGCTGTTGGTCATTTATACATTCTTAATTTTTACCCATGGTTTCATGACAAATTCTATAATTAATTTTTTTGCCAATCAATTTAATCGTAGGTATTTCAGAGTTTACATTTTGTGTTCAGAGAATTCATATTTAAAACACTGCAGGTATCACCAATTCAATTGGATTTAAAACATGTAACTAATCGCATATTAAATAATAATATAAAATATAATTTTTATTATGCCCTACAATATTTCGGTAATTGATAACTTTCTAACGTATTTCAATTTTCATTTAATCAATCGTCAATACAGTAACTATAATATATATATATCTTTATGAAAACGATTTCTTTTTCCACAACAATATCTCGTTCAAATCTGAACATGCTTTACATTGAAATAAAGAAAAAAAAAATGTGAAGTTACAGCATGAAATATGAACACTTTCCAATTTCAAATAGTCAACTAGTGCAAATTTATTAATGTTATAGCTTTTTGAAACGTATAACTTTTTAAATCAGTTCTTCTTTTGAAAGTTAAATTATTTTGTCTTTAAATTTCATTTATTTCTTTTATAAATGATTAGTAAACGATATGTATCAATTGACGAATGTTTCTATTAAACAATTTAATAATTAAAACAAATAAGAATCAAACAATTTTTTATAAAATTACATTTACTACTTTTAATAACAATCTTTTCGAACAGAATTTTTAAGTAAAACAAATCAATAAAAAAAAAAATGACATTTTTTCGAGTATTTCAACTGTCGACATGGTAATACTAGATGTTTCTTCTCCGTTGTCTAGAATTAGGGTTACCATAAACAAGGACAAATTGGCAGAACGCTTATTAAATTACGCGGTGTCCTGATATTGGTCTTTTTCTAAATGGTAACTCTAACTAGAATGATATTATAGAATTAATATTAGATTAGAAGTAAATTAATAACGAGTTGATACTAAAAAAGAAATCATTGCGCCGCCCCCCCTCTTGCCTCTTTCAGTTATTAATCAGAAGTGCTGATATAATGTATATCGCCTTTCTTCGTGTACGAACAAAGTGCATATAGGATTGACAGGACAGGGGAGGGATAAGGCTTAGACTTTTGATTATCAGTCAAGTACGGTCGTTTACGCCAATCGGTTCATTCCGCTGAGCTCTGATATTCAACTCGACGAAGCAAGGCATTTTCGTAATCGTCAGTCGTACGCCGTTGAATCCACTCAACGCCGCTCAAAATTAATCGTGAAGTTCAGCCGGTTTATTTAACAATTCTTTCGGTCGGGTCGAGATTCCGGCCGTTCGAGGGGAAAAATTCGCGAAAAGACAGCAGACAACCGACATCAGAAACTCTCCGCGTGGCAATCCAATTAATTGCTTCTTTAAGTGAAAAGTCTTCTTCAAAAAACTTCGACACGCTGGCGCAAATTTATCGAAATGTGTGTCCGTTGTGAGTATCAATGTTTCAATCAGTGAAATTAAAATTGGTCCATTCACGAGCTTTTGCGGTTCAGATTCTCGCACTCCGATCATAATTCAATCTCAGTTCGAGGGATGATTTGAAATAACTTTTCTTATAAAATTTAACCCATAGATATGAGAACATTTGAAATAAAAAATGTTTCAATGTTTATATGCAGGCGTATGTACGTGTATAAAAATGTTACGGTTTCGTATAAAGCGACAATTTTCTTAAAAAATCACAGAAACGTTTTGTTTAGTTTCGCTTTGGAATTTAACTTAAGTATAAATTTGTAACAACTTTTGTTGAATAGTTATTTAAATAGATTACTTTAGTACACTTCGAAAAAGTTTTAGAATTTTTGGTTAGGTTCCTTATTAAATGATCTAAGAGACATGAAAAGTTTCATTTTAAAACTTTTTCTTGCAATGTTGTCAGTATTACAGCTGAGTTTAACTTCAAAACAGATTCAAAACATTTGCTTTTTACAATGTAGTTACTGGATTTAAGCTGTCCAAGTTGGTAACGTGAATGATAAGCACGCGGGATAAATTATCACGGTTTGACAATGAATCGAAAACTAAATTGGAACCATTGCCCGACGTAAATGAAATATTATAAATAACATTTTAGCGTTTTATTAACAGATAAGATTACTACAAGATTGCGTTTAATCGTAGTTTTATAAGTAAGTCGTATAATTTGTTGATCGCTTTTGTAATAGGAGCCTAGGGATGAAAAAGATAATAAACAGCTTCGTGATCTCAGTCAGTGGAATTTTACTTGTTTAAGATGGAAATTTTCATTAACTATCTGTACGAATTGAATATACGAATTTTCTCGTCACTAATTTGCTTCGGGGAAAAAAGTTTTTTAAAATAAATTTGACCTCTTGCAGAAAGTCATTACAATTATTTTTATGAATTGTATATGTGGCAATGTTATCTTTACCTAGAAAATCTTAACACCGCCTTTTTTAAGTTTATTTTTAATTTATTTCTAAAAAATTGATATTGGATAAATTGGTAAGTTAGACACTGAATTATAGAATTCTTATTGCAAAAATGTCCATGTGTACCTATGAGCAATTAATTGAAGAAATATGAATTACCATTTTTTCCTCTGAAAGTACTGCTTTGTCAAATATACATCTTATAACGAGTTAATTGGATATTTCAATGAATGTCACATTTCTGACTGATTACAATTTAATGGCGTCTAGAATGTTAGTTCATTTTTCCATAGTATTAATATTTTTCTCAGTAAAGTTATTATGAAACCTATCAAACAGAAAGACTACATGATATAAACTGGTAAAACTAGATTTTCAATATTTTCATTTCAAAGTTTTTTTATTATTAAAAGAAAACCTTAATTTCAGTAGGTATCGCTATTTCTTTGTAAATTAAAGTAATCTGTGTAAAGACAAAAAATTAATAAAGTATCGCAAAAAACATAAATGATAATTTACATTTTGTTTATTGTAAAATTTAGTTGATTTTGGTTGAGAATATTATTTAGAGTTGGAACGTTGTTCGATAATGACGTTAAATTAGATAACTCGTTTTCATGTTGTAATAATTTCGAAAAATAAAATTTTTAAATGGAAAATTCAAATAAAAGTTATATTGCATTATTAAATATTTATTAGTTTATATTAGACAAAAACACTTCGTTAAAGAAATCATAAAATTATTAGAGAGTCGTGTAATGTCATGTGAAAAACATTTTTTACTATGTAAGGTTGAATCAGTTAACAACTGATATAATAAAAATAATGTGTCATTGTGATAAAATTGGTTTCATAATTTGAAATGCAATCTTCGATTGCGATCATCACAATTGCTTATCTTTAACGTTGAAAAAGTTGAAACACAGATTACTTGTCAAGCTTCAAAGTTTATTCTAAATTTCTTTTCCTCCTTTTACTCTGTACTACAGTATTGATCGAAATCAGAGAATTGCTTCTGTGAACGACAGTCAAACATTTCACGAAATCCAAATAATCTAGATAAAAAACCGTAAAATATTTGTATGCAAATATTGTAGATAACTTTTCAAAAGATATTGAAAATATTTTTATCTGCAGATTGTCAACAGTGCGTAAAATTCAAAAATGCGTGATCTTCATGAAAAATATATGCACGATTGATACATGCAGCTTAAATCGAAAGTGTGTACTATTTATGAATCGACAGCTGTGCAGCTTTTTTACAAAACGGCGTCGACTGATTGTTTGCAGGCGCGTTATCGATAAATCTTACACGAGATACTATCTTTCGTCTTAACGAGGAGCGACGCGACACAAATTGCTTTACAATGTGATTTTTGAAGAATTAAAAAAAAATTGACCGTGTGAAACACGCGAGCAATAATTTATCGAGATAGATAAACTCTACTTATCCAACAATTTCTAAGTGAACTGGATGTACAAACGTTTATACATTTGTCAAAAATTATTTCAATGATTCAGATAATTAATTATCAAAAGTGTTGATAACATACTTTTTTTAATATTATTTTAATAGGTTTTACATTAAAAACATATAAATGATGTGTAACTGATATATGTAACAAATAATTATTATATAAACGTTCATTTCAAAACGTCAGAAATTACGAACAAAAACTATTAATATCGAACATCCAAATTACCATTTTAAAATTAATTTCTTAAACTTCAATATATCAAAAAATTTGATCTCTAGTAAAGGAAGTTTTTTCCTAACAAACGGTTTATCATCAGTTAAAGTGTTCTTGTTCTGCAAAACTTTTCTTCTGAGTATAGATGTAATTATTTGTTAAAGAAGGATAATCAAAACGAAGTCATTAACCGAAGTTGATTACAACATATGATATCGTTAAGGAAAAATAATAAACCAATAACAAATGCTCCTTCCTATAAATGCAATACATTTTGAAAATATAATGGATTAATCCTTTGAACTAATCCTTGAACTAATCCTTCTTGTAATGATTATTTTTTAAATAATGTTCAATCAATATTTTACTATTTCATTACTTCAGCGAATTGATCAACTCAATCGTCACGCTTTTCGAAAATAACTATCTTATTTTCGATTTCTTACAATGCATTGTCGCCTTCGACTAAGTTTACATAACTTCACGAAGCGCGTAATTGTCTTTTGCAACGCTCCCACTTAAACGGCTGTTTGATTTGATTCGCACAGAATGCGTCAACGAAATGTTGCATTTCGCGAACGGAAGCAACGGTCAAACAAGGTTGTCAGCCGAATCCATTCTACTGAATTCATAATGGTTTCGAGTTTCAAAACTTGCACAAGAGCTAAAATTAGGTGACACTAGTCTGCGACGGCTTGCTTTTAATTTCGCCGATGTCTTAATCCGTTATTTCTTTATTGATTTCACGCAATGGCCCACGAAACAACGTTCTCATTTACGCAAGCAGTCGCGCAATCTCGTTCTATCTCGCAATGTACGTGACAATTGTTGGCAAATAAGAAAAGGGTCGAAATAATGTTGACAAAAAGTTCATTTTTCGGCGAGTAATAAAACTTTGTTGTTTCTGTTATCCAGGTCTTGCAGAGTAAAGCTGACGGCAATCGGAAGATCGGATTACAAATTGCCCCAGGTTGATCCCGTTCTTCTGCACATTTACTCTGGCTTTTCATCGGGATTCACATTCCGCAAGATAAAAATTAGGTGAGTTTTCTAATGTAAATATAATTTTATATTTTTGAACGAATATGTGAAAATTTCATTTTTTTAACATACTTTTGAACAAATAAAAAATATTATCTACAAAAAATTTTGCACATTGAGTAGTTCAGAAGAATAAATCAGGATATTTCCATGAATTAATCGAGAAAGTTCGTTTTTTATAAGAAAATAAAGATGGTTCATTCATATGAAATATAAAAATTTTGCATTCGTAATAAGACATTGAATTTAAATTTTCCGTGTAAAATGTGTAAAAAATTTGCATTTGTATAATTTTGAAACAATTAACTTTTGATGATACAACTGCGTGACAAATTTTCTGAAAATTATCCATTTCCCTTCACAGACATGGTCGCTTTTCCGGACTTGGCGAACGAGCCTACAATACTTAATGTCAACAAATTGCAGTCTGCGAAGCAGACACACTACTACGGTAATTTTTTGGAAACAATCAATGGAATTACGGGAGAGAGTGATTCCGCGGTAAATATTATCGATGCGAATGTTTTTCCTTCGGACGGAAGGAATTACGATTTCAACAATTTGACAAAGAGTATGGACTCGTCTAAACTTGATTTCGCAACTGAAAACTTGAAGGTTGAGCCTGCAATCGTAAAAAAAATAGCAGGTAAGCAACTTAACGATTGTTTCATCAACTCGAAAAATTTTGTAACACCTTTTTGTTTTGATGAATTGAAAATTCAATTCAAAATAACATAAATTTATTTACGATTAATGTTTCGTTTAACATTCGTTAACGGCCACTTTACATCCAAGTGTTCGAAGCATAACATTTACGATAAATATTTACATAATATTCATAACGATATAAGTTTATTATAAAATGTATCTTATCTCGCAGTTAAACATAAACAAAATTCAGTGTTATTGCTTATTATGACTCAGTGGATAAGTAATTGTTTTAATAAAACAACGATTCATAGAAAAATTCACGAATTCAAATAAAATATGGCTGCCAAAAATGTTTCTTGTTACCCTGTGAATTGCAAAATCGATATTTTATTGAAACATCGAATAGTTTAGATTCTCATGTGGTCTTTCAAGTTTTAAAATCCTACTTCAGCGTGAAAATATTTCATTATGCGATTAAAAAATTTATAACTATGAAAGTGAAGTCAGTTTTTTCTTCAAGATAGTCATGTTCCGAGATTGTTCGACAAGGAGTAAAAATGTGTTGACTAAATTAAAAACAGGTCAGCCAGACGGCAAATCATTTTTATTTATAACATTTAAGACGTTATTCATGAAAGTAATGTATTCAAATATTCTTTGTTTTTTATTTAATCAACTCGCGGCGCGCCGGGCTTCATCGTAACAGGATACATTATGCATATTTAATGATATCAATAGAATGACATTGTTGTGCACCACGGAAAACTATCAAAAAATTGCAGGTAATGTTACTTTTTTTTCAGCGGGATTAAAATTATCCGAAAATGACACGTTACATCACGAGAAGACAACCGTTATACCTAACATCGATGGTAATTCATTATCGAGTGGAGGTTCCATTGTCACGATTACCTCGTGCTCGAATTCTGATCCGGATCCCGAATTATCTACAGATGCAGCTCAAACAAACAAAAAAAGAAAACTAGTCACTGATGAAAAATGGTACCAAACATTTTTTCAAGTGTTCATCCCATTTTTGATCGCTGGTATGGGCACAATTGGCGCTGGTGTCGTGTTAAATAATGTTCAGGTAACTATGTGCATCTTTTTATTGAAATTTATACACCAGTTTAAAGAATTTGGATATTTAATTCAATCTATTCTGAAAACCAAGAATTTAAAAATAATTGACTTAAGGTGATGTGTCATCCACATAGGTGCAAGAAAGATGAAATTATAAAGATGTGCGTTGAATAAAAAAACACAGAATTAGATTGATTGACATATCAACTTAAAATGCGTTACTTATAAAATAATTAGTACAAGTAATAATTAATGGTTTTTGTAATTAGATTCAATTCTATCGAGACAATTTTTTTAAGAATACTATTATAATCTTCAGCATTGGGAGGTATTCGAGAAAGTTACCCAACTCTTCATCCTAGTACCAGCACTTCTAGGACTGAAAGGCAACCTGGATATGTGCTTGGCGTCCCGTCTGAGCACTCAGGCGAATTTAGGCAATTTATCCAACATTAGAGAAATAATGAAAATGATACTTGGGAACATCGCTGTTGTTCAAATTCAAGCAATAGTAGCAGCAACGTTGGTGTCTTTTTTCGCCACGAGTGTCAGCGCCATTATGACTGGGGCTTTTTATTGGGATAAATCTATTTTGCTTATATCATCTAGTATTTGCACTGCAACCAGTTCCTGTTTTATTTTAGGTAACTCTATTGTTTTATCTCGTCACTCTGAAATTATCGTAACAACAATTTACAATATCAATATTCGCGTCCACGCTGTTATTTTATGGTATTCTTATTTCTACTATTTTTTATTTTCAGACTTTGTAATGATAGCCATAATCCTGATTTCACATCGATTCAAGCTCAACCCAGATAATCTCGCGACACCTCTAGCCGCGTCTGTGGGAGATGTCGTATCACTCACAGTTTTATCTCATATAGCTTCATGCTTGTTTCATTATATGCAAGACAATATTTGGGTTTTATACATCATAATAATTGCTTATTTAATACTCCTGCCAATTTGGATATTGATCGTTCTCCGCAACAAATACACAAGGCGCGTCTTAACTTCTGGATGGACTCCAGTATTAGCAGCATTATTCATCAGCGGGTAAGTTAAAACTTTTCTACTTTGGTTAATTGAAATGATAAATTTTATTTGTAATGACAAATCATTAAAGAATTTTCTTTGAAAAAATGTAGGCTTGGTGGATTAGTATTGGATCAAGCTGTGGACGTGCTGGAAGGTTTTGTTATTTTCCAACCAATCATCAACGGAATTGGCGGCAACCTCGTTTCCGTACAAGCGTCGAGGATTTCCACAATGCTTCACCAGAGTTCAATTATGGGAATTATCCCTCCCCATACAAAAATGCTTGTTTCTCCTTGCAAAGCGCTCTTGAAAGGAGGTAAAGATTCATTTACACTATCAAAAATACAGTAATTACATAACATGTATTTTATTTAGTATCTATAGATAATTTATTTTTTAGTACCGTCTGCAAAATCAGCTGGGATTCTAATAATGATGTCCATCCCAGGACACATAATTTTTATGTACGTGGCTGATTACGTAGCTAAAGAGATGACGACTATACATGTCTATTTTGTACTAAGCTATTTGTTTGTTGCAATAGTACAAGTAAGTAATTATAAATTTACCTTGAAATAATTTAAATTCACATAATTCTAGAGCAAAAAATCGTATGACTCATGAAACAAATTACTTTTAGATTATGTTACTTTTGTATATTGCACATGTCATGATACATGCGATGTGGAAATACAAAATGGATCCGGATAATTCAGCCATTCCGTATTTGACATCACTGGGAGATCTAACTGGATCGTTATTCCTTGCGGGAGCTTTTTGGTTTCTTCAAGCAATCGGTCAAAGTTACGGAAAATAAGGAATCACTGCAGGAAACCTACTCGACAAACATACTCATCGTCTCCTTAGTACTTTATTTCTTTTTCTGAGTCTTATTTATTTTGTGAATTTAAATGATGTGCAATGACGAAAGAACTTATATTGTAGGAAATTTTTATACCAAAAAACCATTTTTAAATTTTGTTTTAACTTTCTCAGTATTGAAACAAAAATTATAATCAGTTTTATTCAATAAAGTTTTTTCTATTAATACCAAAGAATTTCTAAGTATTGAAAAACAATACTTACGATTTTAGTCATCTGAAACTAATATTTTTATTAAATAAAACTGATTCAGATTTTAAATTTATAATCTGAAAACTAGTAATAGTCCTCGAAGCATTTTTCTACGTATACATTTTGAATTTTATGTGTTTTAATAAACAAACTTCACAGTATGTGTTAAATTAGAGATGCAAAAGATGATAAACACATTTTGTGAAATTTTTTAAATGCAATAAACAATTTAATTGGAAGCGAGATTTGTAAATACTGATGTGTACTATATCTGTTGAATTATGTATCGATTTATGCATGTTCTTTTTTGTATTTGATTTTATAACAAAAAAATGTCAAGTTTTCATCGCAAAGTCAAGTTTAGTAAGTTATTGAAAGACAAAATTCGTACTTATCACATAAAAGTTGAAAGGAAAATTTAGACTCGCCGCTATACGACCAGCTGGAAATGTACTAAAGTAATTAATCAATTTATCAATATTCACTGTTGGTAATTAGATCAATTGTCAATAGCGATCATAATTTATTACGACTTTATCAGTCCTCTCTGTTAGTTCCTTTGCTGACAGTATAGTAACGAATATAATTTTAACCTTGCGCTAAAATAGAAGAAAGCTACAAAAATCAACATGGAATCAATTAAACTTTAATTGAATTAAACATTTGCTTGAAAAAGACAAGACTTATATAATTTAAGCAAATGTTTATATTTTAAACAACATTTAATTGATTCAATATATGTTTTATTCTTATTTATATTTTATACAATACACCATGAAAAAATTATACATTTTACCCGCGCGGAAAAGTAACAAGTCTGGATCGCACGCGCAGGCCAGCCTTTTGCCAGACATATGCCATACTTTGGTAGGTTATTTCACCTGGCAACCACATGGCATATACTTGGCAAGAAGCCGGCTCGCGCTTGTGATCCAGACTTTTTACCAGACTTATGCCAAACTCGCGCCAAATTAGATTGCCAGATTTATTTTTCCACGCGGGTACTTAGGTGAAGGGTTAGAAAATTTTAATTTATGTTTTTATGTTTTCATTTTCGATAATTGTTGTATAGGCACAAAAACTCGTATAAGATTAGGGAGAAAATACTGAGAAAAAAAGAATAACAACAATCACCATTTTTCTAGTAAAATTGGACACATTTTATTGACAATTTATTCACTACATGATAAATAACAAAATATTTTTAGAATATTGGTAGAATATTTTCATTATCAAAAATATTCTGAAAAAATTTTAAAACGCAGTGAAAACATCTTGTGCTTTTAGAGCTATTTTTAAACTGCAATTTTTACACCGACAATACAGTAGTAGATTGCTCTAAAAATTATAAATGTTGTTATACATTTTTTTTTAGTGAGCTAAAATCTTTGTTATGAAAAATAAGTGTGCGCGTTACACAATTGAGTCACATTTTTCAAATTTACAAAATATCGGAAATAAAATAAGAAACTAAAGAAATATTTGAACTTTAAATAATCTTCGATTTTTCGAAAGCATAAGACTAATATTTTGTGCAGTATTTACGATACTTAATTAGAATATGGCTTTTGCTTCTACACATTTACACATTTTTGTCTCCATCAACAAATATTTATCTCGATGTAAACAGTAATGTGATTTAAATCAAGAAAACTATTGTTGTAATTGTTGTTAAATGTAAAATCGTTGAAACGATAAATAGAAAATGATGAGAACAAAACTGACTCTACTCACTAATACCTTATCCGCAAATACAAATTAAAACACATACGTGACAAATCCCCTTACATAATTACAAATCTTTATTTGTTACATAAATTGTTTTCCTTCGGAAAAACAATGTTAATATCGATCTATTTTGAATCGACTCATATGAATTTTCTGTAAATCGCCGACTTATTTGAATCTTCGATAAATAAACATTTGAACAATAAAAAATAAAACAATAAATTGATCATAGCGTTATCCGATTATCCGATTATTATATAAGAAAGACAAAATAAAAAAGAAGTCAAAGCAGGAACTAATCAGTACTACAAAATGTGTGATAGTTATGACGCAAACATGGCAATCAATATTTATTAGTACGATCTACGATTATAAACACATTATTGCTGCAATGAATCAAGTCGGGCGTTTAATTAATTCAATTAAGCTATTCAAATTTGGGACAGTGAAACGCGGAAACGGTGGAATTTTGCGTGACTAAGCCGGCAAGTTTGCCGATCGCGATCCGCGCGACATTTCATGGCAATCTTCTTATCTTTGTTAATGCAGCCAAGCAATTATCGTAGCATCCTACATAATAACTCTTGAAGCAAGCGGTAACTCCGAGAAAGATGCCATAAATGTGCATTTAACGTAATATAAGGGACACGTAACGCTAACACCAGACTAACAAAATTACACAGATCAATGTCGGGTTTCCCGACCGGCAGACTGCTCAAGTTTGCCGGACGAATATGTACCAGTGCCGCTATGGTGAGTAAATTGTTGCACTTTAGGCCACAAACGAAGACTGCACTTTGGACGTGTATCTTGCCCTTTAACACTTATCATATTCAGTATTCGTGTATTAAAATTTATATTCAATGAAAACAGTAAAAACAATGTTTATAACTTTTCCTATTTTTTTTCTGTTTTGAAAAAAAGTTGAAAATTTTTTCACAACTACCGGCATATTTAAACATCAAATCAAATATTAAACAAAAATAAAAATGTTCTTGTACAAAGAAAACTGTGGAAGATGAAGTGGCATGAACAAGAAATTACGTGCTTATACTATATAGTCAATTGCAATTTTTGCAGTGCATGTTAGTCAAATTATTCTGTAATAAGTCAGACTTTGTTACGTAAAGGAAATGAAAAATTTGTTACATTTTTTTTTTTAAATTGGTCCTTTAATACTTGGAGAATGTGCAAAAAAATGAAGTAATGCCTAGAGAAAGTAAAAATAATTTTAAATGCTTTAGCAGTGAAAAAAGAAAAATTATTATGCAGTGTTATCGTTTACAAGTTTTTTTTTTATAGTGGAATGATTTGTAACATTGGCGAACTATTTTTTGAAAGTGATTCCAATTATACTTCTATGGATCTGTGCGGTGGGCGGAGAATACGTTCGCGATGAGGACATTTGTGGGATCCATAATGGAAGACGGATGTATCTCGAACTTGGAGAAAAAGGTCTTCTGTACGCCAAAAATGTGTCGTTTGTGCAAAACGATGCTTCGACGGTTTATATGACAAATAATTCTCATCATCAGTGCAATTTGGAGCTAGTGACATGTCCCTCGTGTGTCATTGTTGTGACATTTAAAGTTCTGGATCTCCCACACAATTGTGGCAATGGGGGGATCATGATGGATAGTCCTTGTAGGTAAGAAATTTTAGTATTTGAAATACATATTATTAAAACGAAACTTATAATATACAATATTTAATTAACATGTGCATTTATCTAACCCTTATTAATGAAATATTCAAAGTAAAATCAATATCTAAATACTATTCCAAGGATGAATAACAATTTTTATTATTAGAGAAGTGTGGAATTTTTTACCATGTTGAGATTTTTCAAGAATATCATACTTTTACATTATATATAGACTAATATTTATCTACAATCTGTACGACAAAAATCCCTAACGAAAAAGTCCAATAGGTACAAATAGAATTAAGTGTTATGTGTATCTATTCGGATTTATGTGTTTCTATGCGGTTTCTGTCCAAAGATTGCCACAATTACATTAGTTTTTAATAGGCTCTTTTTTATCTATATGGATCAATGTGCAAATGCACATGTATTAAACTGGGTTTATATGCAAATCCATTTTGATTTCATTTCTATGTGTATTTACCCATACTTTCTATATGTTTTTATATGTTTCTATATGAATTTTTCGCTAGGGATCTGTTGGCACAGAATGAATACAAAAGCACGTTTAAAATGAAAGTTGTTTCACGTCCACTGCCCCTGATAGAGTACCACCAGTGTATTATTAAAGTTCGTATAGAAGCAGTGATTTAGGTTTCATGACTCAACTTGGTGTATTATATAAATACAAAAATGAATTTCTTTTTTGAGTTTTAATAATTATTCAGCATTTATGATAAGATAAATCATTTTAGTTTTGTCCATATTTAATTTAGATGTGATTACATCTGGCTTTCCGAACCACCGTACGAAGATGTGTCGGGAGTTCCTTTTTGCGGACTTTATACTCCAATTACACACAGATCAAGCACGAGAACGTTGTTCATAGCGTTGCTTTTCAGCCAACCTCATCAGCATGCTTTTACTCTTGAATATTCCGCTGAAAGTAATTATAACTGCATGTTTTTAACAACAAAGTGTTATAAATTGATCAATCTATAATATCGATGTCATATTATTTTTCTTTTTCGCAGCACTAGAAAATAATATTCGTTGAATTGGAAATCCTAAACACTGAATATTTAACATGTTGCTGTTTATTTTTTATATTTTTTAGGAAAATTATTGTTAAAATTGAGTTTTCATGAAAAATTGTATACTCGTTTCTATAACATAAACCTTTTATAATTTAATTAAGGATTATTCATTTCTGTGCCTACTCATTTTCTGTTTCTAAACATATGTAATTTTTCTTTTTATTTTATAGGAAATCGAATTAATTTGAAAGGTACAAATATCAGAGAAGGTTTACTAAACAATACAGGAAGTGGCATATTGACATCCCCATTTTTCCCGGCACGATATCCTCGGGATTTAGGGATGGAATATCTTATAACTTGTCCGGCAGAAGCACCATCCTGTCGAATCAGAGTACTTTTCAGCGACTTTCAATTGGCTGCAGTCTCAATAATGGAGGTAACTTTTGCAGTAACGCATTAAAGCCAAAGTGCATATTCGATACACAAATTTTTAATCAGAACATTCATACAGTTTTATGATTGGAACGGACAACGTTTGGATGTTAGTAGCGGCGCCCGATTTCGACCTCCAGTTATAGTTAATTCCGGACCATCACTGCTCATAAGATTTTATGCAAATGGCGGCACTGGTTTTGGATATAAAGCATTCTATTCATTCGTCATGGGCAATCTCCACGATAAATCAATCCAGCCGATAACAGACTGTGGTGGTTATGTTGAGAATTTGGGAGGAGCAATAACAATGATGGATATGGTCACCGAAGGTATCAAAACCTACGACTGTGTTTGGCTGATCAGACCACCAAAAAATTTTTTGCATATGAAAACCCATATGTACTTAAAAGTGATAACTTTTTCTAACATGGGTAAATATCGTTTTATAAAATATTTTTTCACATTCCCGCGTGGAAGAAAATACTGCCAGCTGGTCTGGCAATAATCTGGCAAAAGTCTGGATCGTAATCGCGAGCCAGACGTCTGCCAGATGCATACCGTACTAATGCCAGACTTCTGAAATCTGGCACTCGTATGGCATAAA
>JABFOV010002861.1:0-18249 GCA_022817685.1 Aradophagus sp. ZL-2020 | reverse complement strand
CAAGCGGGAGGCCACGGAGGAGTATGGAGGGCAGGGGAGGGAGTACAGATGATCGGAAGAGAAGCGGAGGCGCGACTGAGGGGCGGTGGGTTGAGCGAGTGCGGCGAAGCAGTGTCTAGTGGTGTAACGGGCGGTGTGGGATGCAGGGTGGCGAGAGAAGGTGAAGCGAGAGTCGAGCTTCTCAGTATACGCACAGGGAAGAAGGGGAGAGTGGAGAGGGGGGGGGGGGGGGGGGAGTAGGGGGGGGGGGGGGCGGGGGTGGAATGGGTAGTGTGAGGCTAAGTACGAAGAATGTAATGTCCATCGCCAAGCCGCACGTACTTTCGCCGGATTTCTTTCGAGATATCACCCACGAATAATATGGATAACGATATCGTAGACAAGAATGTGCACTAAAAAAAGAATCTACGGCCAAGTCGGATAAATTGTTCCCCCACTCCGTGCCACGCGGGTATTTTCATGTTTATATGAGCGACGCATCGCTGCTCCAAATGCAGAATTACGAGCGAAGATATGTAACGAACATGCCATTGGGTTTATCAATTGCTTCGTATCATATTGAATTTTAGGAAATTTTCAACGCTGATAATATAGTGTATTTGGAATTGAGGGGATTTTTCGGTTATAGAGTTGTAGTTTTTGATGAGTACTCAATCAGTAACTCACGTTTTTTTTTTACAATATCTGAAAAGCGCGTGAATACTCCGATCATAGCTTTTTTTTATTTAAGATGGTATTATTAAATATATATAATATATTCGAAAATGATTGATTTCCTATATTATAATGAATCTATGAACATTTCCATGTCTTTTTTGTAGTATTTTATATTTTTGTCTAACATTAACCAAAATAATATCCGACGAAGTGTTCGCACTTTATAAAACTTAATAAATTTATTTGTAATGATGTTCATAAATAAAATAATTTAAATATTCGCTTAATTTCGATTGTTTTTCATATAATCATCGATTTCAAGTATAAAATGAAACTTGTTAATGATTTAGTATTCGTTTGGTGTATGTAAACATTGGAGTGGCTTGTTGACTTTCACATTATTTTCTTTTGTTTTGTAGTTCCTAATAGAATAAGTTCGACGCCTACCTTCATTTTAATTAAAGACCGGAAAAATCATGACTGTATTATCAGTTGACCGATAACCATCGGGGTGGTCGAATCAGATCAAAATTTATTACGCGTTCGTTATAATTGTACGCGTCGATTTCGTTATCGATAGTGCGTGTGATTGTGTAAAGTAGTACAGCGTAGTGAAGTAAGTGTTTTTCCGTGTGTTGCAGTGCCATCATCATCGGTGTACAAGAATCAACAGTGTCGTAAGTTTTGCTTTTACTTATTTTATTTTCTTAAATATATTTTACTGAAAAATAAATATAAAACAGTTGACATTAAATTAACACGGTTTTAAGGAGTGTAAGGTAGGATCATCGCACCATTAATATTATAATTAAATCAAATAATATTAATAGTAATAACATAAGTAAATTAAATAATGTTATGGATTAAAAAAATTATAAATTATATATAACTAATTATTGATAAGCAAATAATATTAGTAATGGTAGTATTATAAATAAATTGCATAATTTTATGAATTAAAAAAATTAGAAATTAACATTTATAAAATAGTAATATAATAATAATAGTTTTATAAGTAATTTTAAATGTTATGAAATAAAAAAATTAATCGAAATATTTATAATATTTTGTTTTATGATAATTCCCCCTCTAACAAATCTGTAGACTTGAATGAGACGAAGTAAATTTGATGATTATTATTATAAAACAGTTATTTTTATTGTTTGAATAAAAATACCCTTTTTTAACTCTTTATTTATACATGCTAAAAATATCTAAGAATATTTTTACTTGACATCACCATTTCAGGAAATAATATACGAATCAATACCAACGTTTCTAATAAATCGTTTTCTATTTTAAATTTCTCTCTTCAATGAATCCTTATTGTTTATGCTCGGAAAATAACAGGATTCCATTACTGAGATTCATCGAATAATTCATAACGATTATTCAACGTGACCTAGAAACGAAAAATGCACTCTGACTCTCTCATAAAAAAAGTAAAAAAATAATCGCAACGATATCCATTTACGAAAGTCAGTTTTGTGCATTAAATAAACATTTTATTAAGAATAAATGCACGCCCGTAATGCACTTTTTATGTATATACTATGCGTTCATCGGTAGCGATCGAATCAGCCATATGGAATATCGTGAGAATTGGAACCGCGGTTGCGTCGACTGTGACAACGCGACCGGATAAAAACTCACCGTCATTATATACCAACGGCATCGTAATAATGGTTAAAAGCCCCGTAAATGGTATGACTGGTGTTAGAACGCTCGCATTTGTATACGCACCATCGTATGTTAGGTACGAGCGTGTCTGATACACTCGTGATAAAAAAGTGAGCAGCGAAACTGTCAAAGCTCGCACATGACAAATGACGATTGCGTCGAAGAAAAGATTTCCAACGAAAGAACATTATGTGTCGAGAAATAATGATTGTTTCGCAATTGACAATGTTACTGGCGCTTTAATTATGTTTAAAAAGTACTTTCTACGTCGAAACAATATTATATTCGCAACTGTAAAATCCAAGTGTTTTAAATCACTTTGACATGGTGCACATTGATTGGTCGGATTTTCAAGTCGAAATTTCATATTGATTTATTTATATGGCGAATTTGTGAACTTTTTTTACGCTGTATTAAAATTTAACAACTGTTTTCCAAATAAATGCATCTTCGTGTGTAAAGAACATATAGCACGCACAAGTATATGATATATATATAAAATCACATCTATATATAGTCAATATATGATCTATATATGGTCTATATATAATATGTCAAGTGTATTTAAATATATAAAACAAAATATATATATTTTATACGTATACTGTATATATTATATATAATAGATATGATATATATTATACATATATATTGCATATATATAATCATATATACACATTTATAAAGTTCGCTACTTCCAATCATTCGCTCACTTTAAGATACTTAAAAGGCTTGGCAACTGTCGGGGTTGATTTCAAATTGATTATTAAGATAAGAGTGCCACGTATCAGAGTAATATACCTCGTTACGGCGTTAAGAATTTTAATCCATTTAATTATCAAGAGCACTTGTACCTGCCATCAATATTCATTACACTTTTAAATAACCTTTTTAAATTCATATTTAATTAATGGGCAGGCAGAAAAATGTTGCAAATCGCATGCAAACAATGCGCAAACTGATGCCTTTTAATGAAACACTCCAGTGTTTATCTTTCTGTCTGTCTGTCCGTCTGTCTGTTACGGTATTCGCAATTATATAATCTTTCTCACGTACGCTGTTTTTATAAATCCGATATTAAAGTGAGTCATGAAAAATGTAATATCGTAACACATTTGATGTACAGTAAAGTATGTATAACTTCTGTATGTGTATCAGTTCCTAACAAATAACGTTTTTACGACGGAAATAAAGGAGCGCTGCAACTAAACAACTTTTGCTGTCCCCTGACCCTGCAATTTATTAAATAAATTGCGACGTTGAAACGGATAAATTTCACGAAAAAAAGATTCACAATAAACCGCGAGATAAAAGTGCGGTACAATTTTTCGTTAATAATCATTGAATATTGAGCCTATTGAGATATTTTTATTTTTTATTTTATTTCGTTTGAATTTGAAAACCAATGCAAAAGTTGATATAATTTATAGATCTGTTCAAACTAGGGATGGGCGATCAAATCGCGATTAATTGAACAATCGATTATTCGATGCGATCAATCGGAAAAATTACATCGATCACTTATGATTCGATTAACCGAAAAATCGATTATTTTATACAAATTTTTAATACGGCTTTAATTTTTTTCCAAGTAAGTAATTTTTTTTAATTTTATTATTGGATCTACATGTTTGACAACATTGGCGCATGCAAACTAATCAAACATATCATCATTTGATATGTTCGATTGGTTTTTCGTTCATAACATATTTAAAACAATTACAACTCCAATTACGTTTTTACAACCGAATTTTTCATCGTACATCGAAACTTCATAAATCGTCGCCATCACAACGCGTCGCGTATCCCGTCGCCAGAATTTCACTCGAATCAACCTAATTCATCCCGCGTAGAAAATATAAAACGTCGCGGTGAAACGCAAAAACCGGCGCACGTCACTTGGCCGCGCTTTGCAAAACGAACGGAAAAAATGTTTGAAAAATCTCGGCTAAATTCACGGTAACTCGACGCAACGTCAAAGGCCTTTTTTCGCCGGCCATTCAGATGCGCCGCATTTTTCTCATGCAAAAACTGGTCGCACTTCTTCCTACGGCGGATCGTTTCTGCGTTCTTGTCGCGAGATCGGCAAGGCAGGGACCGAACGTCCCGCCGACGGGACGATCCCGGGTACGAACTATAAACGGGCATTAAAGGCGAGGCTCGCGGTCGCAATTAAAATGAGAGACGGCTCGTAGAATCTTTGTTTCAGTGGTTGCCGGCTGGAGATGGAAATCACCGGGATCGCGCGATGAAACGGCCCCGGCCTAATTAGCAATTACTTGGCGATGATGCGTTCCGAGCCATTCGATGAAATGCCCTTTAATAACGCCCGTACGCGGAAGCGAGTGACCGCGCGACATTCGCGACGTTTTTCTTTTTTTCTTTTCCGATGACGCGGAAGTTTTCCTCCGTGAAAGTTCGAGTGCGCAAATCACGGCGAAAGAATGGCGCTAGCGGATGTTTTAACGCGAGTTTTAATTGCGAATAACGCTGTCTAGGGATGGGCGATCGAATCGAACAATCGATTGTTCGGTGCGATTAATCGGGAAAGTTACATCGATTAGTTATAATCCGATTAATCAAGGAATCAATTATTTCATGCAATTTTATAACAATTTTATTCGTTATTTATTAATTAATTTGATAATCAGAACAGTTTTACATTGTTCAGAGTAAAATGAGCTTCTTATTGTTTTTTCAATTTTTCTTGTTAAAACAATTGTTATGACTATAATTGTAGATGGATATTATCTTTCTCCTTTTTTTTTCTCTTCTGCAAACATGTGTTCATAAAAAAAAAGAGACATTTATTATTATTCCTTATTTATTTTTATTTTCGATATTGGAAAATGTCATATACATTTAAACAATTATTGTAATGCGATTAATTGAATATTAATCTTATTATCCCCTTTCGATTAATCGCTACTTTTACAATAAGCGCCCATCCCTGCTGAGTAACGATTAATAGGTAAGCGTAATCTTTAATGATTAATAAGAACACATGGAATGGACATTTTTACTTGTTCATCCTTGTTTATCTTTATAGGCTACAACTTTCTGTCTTATTTGACATTAATTGATCGTGTGTCGTGAACGATTAATGGGGTCTATTGTTTAAGTTGTGAATATAACTATCTATGCAGTAAAATTTGTTAATGAGTGTTCATTTCACATACGAGAAATAAAATGCACTAAGAAAACGATATCGTCCAAAATGGATTGTAAAATTTTCAGCATGTTTATTGGTCGAAATAAAGCAATCGAGCAATGTCATTGGTTACATTTATTTACGATATGATATCGTAAGCAGTTTACAATATGAAGTTGTGCACGTTACAATATATCTTGTGGTCGTTACAATATGGTTTTCTCAGTGTAGGAATAAAATCATGTGGGTGGCCACGTTTTGAAAAACCTAAAAAAGTCAGAGAAAAATTAGAAAATTAGTAATGCATTTTTACAGGGAGTAAAACATAACTTTATAGCACTTTGTGAGCACGAAGTAAAGATTTCATTACCGCGGAAAAGCAGTCGATATGATGCATTTACAATATATATCGCAAATTTTACATCGCATCTCGCAATGTTTAGAACTTGTTCCAATTTTTTCAAAATATATCTCGTAACATAAACCAGTTTTCTTTGTGCGTGACAAACGTTACAGAATACTGTTCCTACGAATAAAATACCATCTTTGTTACAAGTGGAATAATTTATTATTCAATTTTTTTATCAATCAAACATTTATCTGTACTCGATGCGAATGCTTTACAAGGGCAGCCGAGAAAAACAACCGCGTCATAAATCGAAATGAAAGCGTGTCGAATCGACCTTAGCGGGGACCGTTAATTACTCCAATAATTAGAGTCTAATTGAACTATTTATGCGCGGATGTATCGTCAAGGTAATTTCTGCGGGGATGCCCCGTCCGGCCATAGCGTGTCCGGCCTTTGTACGTATGATCGATATTCCGTACGATTCCGCGCATCTAATGCTTCATCTGCAATTACATTCGCTATCGAAAGATTGGTAAAAGCAATTAATATTGTTCATCGATACGAGATCGTAGGCTCGCAATTGTTGAGCCGGCGTTTCTTGCCGGCAGATTATAATCCCAGTTGGAATTTATTAATAAATAACGGAGCGCAATTAAATGCGTAAGAATGATCGCACTCGCGAAAGGTCAAATTCCCTATAAGTTCTTACTACTTTATTCCGAGCATGCGGGGATGGTAATTCGTTTCCGAGTGTTTTTTTTCTTTTTTCTCATGCACGGATTTTGACGGATCCAATTGCGTATTCGTGTTTACGAGAAAAGCGTGATCGACGTACGGTTGCGTTCCGCGGCCACCTACGTTGGGTCTTTCAGCTGTCACGCTTTTTGCAGGATGTGACGTCGCTGCAAGTATTACCAAGTAATTGTACGATGCAAATTTTTCCCTTTTTTTTTTATCAAAAAATTGAAATTCACGATATAATTATTCGTGGTAATTGAATGAAACAACAGTTTTGCAATTTGAAACAGTTTGAAAATAAGTGGCTCATTTTGTAACTGATTTTGTGTTCGAGAGGATGTCATATTAAAAAATTTGGTAGGTTTCTGCATTACCGATATTCGACAGTTTTTCGTCGTTTAATACAATAATTCAAATAGAGAATAAAAACGAAAAGGACAGATCGATATAGGTAAATTCTACTGGAAAGTTTTCTCGGAAAATATTGTCTAAAAAATGAATTCTTTATTCTTTTCATTCGTTTTCGTTTTTACGTTCCATTTCCATATAACTGCCAATATTATGGTTTTGGCGCGAATTTTGAAATTCAAATTTCGCAATGACATCCTCTCAAGGGACAAAAAGTTATTTAATTAGCCAAACTTTGAAATACTTTTGAAGTTTACACTCTAAAAACAAGCAAGAAAAACACAAAAATAAAATTAAACAAATATGTTTATATAAAAACAAACATTAAAAATGTCTTCGCGTATTCTTGTTCCAATGAATCATCAAAACCAAATTCGCTATGAAGAAGTGTCACCGCCATCTTCGTCGTCGACAAACTTGTTCATCAAAAAGCTGATATCGCGTCGATTAATGCGCCGACTGGGTTGCCGGAAAAGTTGGAGCACTTTTTAGCGGCGGCTCGTTCACGTGAGTAATCAATGAAGATGTCCGCGCCAATCAGAACTGCAAACGGACTAACGCGATGGGGCCGAAAGTTGATTCGAGCCGGTCGCGGAAATTCAATTAAAAGTTGCGATTATTAGGTTGGACAATGAGTCCCCGGAGTGGCGACTCGCCGGGCCCGAGACGTGCCGTATATAAGGACTTATACTAATAAAGTCTTTTTGCTGATTCCGCTCGGCTAGCGCCTTGATTAAGCTTCTTCGCGACGCACCGAGAAAATATAATGACTTCTCTCTGCAAACGCCATCGAGCGAATTCGCAATATCTCCGACGTCCCCCCCTCCTCCGCCCCCCGGTGCCCCACCCGCCCCTTTGTCCGAGCTTTTTTCGTCCTTTTACGTACTTACCCTCGGAGCGAGCCGTGCGCGCTCTCTCGCACACCTTTATCCCTGAATTCATGAACATCACGTACGTGTCTTTGACGTACCGTGATTTTTCTTCACAAAAGGTGCGAAGGATCCATGAGATTAAGATTGTGGATAACGATTCATGATCGCCTCTTCACTTCGGTTGCAAAGGGTTGCCTTTAACGAGAACGGCGAAAAAGCATCTCCGGCTTTAGTACCGAATTATTTGATTACTGCCACTTTATCGCGAGGAAGATGATGGCCTGTTGAAAGTTCGTTTGGGAAATTTAAAATGCATCGGTTGAATTATTGAAGAGTCGCTGCTGTTCGAGTGGTGCGAATCTATCGTAATACGGGCGATTCGATTGAATCGATATTGATTGGAAATTGAGGTGGAACATTTTTGAGGATAAGTATTTAAGATTTGGTTGAAATTTCGATGTTTTAGTATTACGCAAATAAGGTTTTTACTTGAAAAAAAAGGTAATTAGAGAAACAGAAACAATAAATAATTTTAAATGGAACTCTGAATTGGAATTAATTAATAATATTTATTATTGTGATATTTAATATTTAAGTACAACGTAAAATCGAATATTTATTATTTAAAATGTTATAATTAAATTAAAATGAAAATTTGATATTGATTATTAGGGATGGGCGATTGAATCGCGATTAATCGAATGTTCAATGCAATTAATCGAGAAATCGATTACTTTCTCCAAGTGTGTTATTATCCCGACGGTTGTTATCTTTTTATTTATTTATTTATTTATTTTTTTTTATTTTTTTACAAATATGCATTGATAAAAAGAAAGAAACAGAGAGACATTTATTATTATTTTCATTGTTGGAAAATATCATATTCATTTAATCGATTATTGCATTTCGATTAATCGCTATATTTTTAATAATCGCCCATCCCTAGTAATGCGTAATATTCTCGTAGTAATATAAGATATTTTTATGTTACATTGAAGTCTTTTTTTAAGTGTCCCTCCGAATTACTATTATCATAAAGATAGGAAAAAATGATAATACACTTTTTTCTGTGCAGAAACGACTCAATATAATAATAATATATAACTCAGACTGGCCGAATTGAAATCGTTTAGCATAGGAGCTGACGAAGGATTCATATTGTAGCGAACTTTACTGCTGCCGGTCCTTTCCAATCGGCCGCAGGTCGGATAGCAATCTAGCCGAATCTTAGGCGCGGGATTGGGCGAATAAATTTTGCAGGCCAATAATTGTATTGGTACTTCCGGTAACTAATGATCCAAAAGTCGTTAGCACCGCGCCCGAACGAGGCTGGGTTACGAGGCTGCTTTTTTCATTCCGGCAGGCGAATAACGTGGTTGAAAATGAAACTGCGACTGTGGCGCGCAACGTTGTATATACGGCTAATTCCGGGACGTCGATGGTAATTCATTGCGACGCCGGCACCGTGTGCGGGAGCAAGACGAAATAAATAGTTGTTCGTTCATAGCAAGAAATTGCCTCAATGAGAACAAATATCTGTCGAAAATGTGCTATGAAAGCAATCCCGATGAATGTGTCTTGCTCGACATTTCCATTTTCGTTATTCGACAGTTCGAACTTTAAACCTTTGATGAAAGTGATAAATTATTGAATTACCAAGTTCTATCTGAAACACACAGATATTTTGAACAAATTTTAAGGATATATTTAAAGTGTGGATGTACCAGTAAATGACCGTGTATCAGTGAATGACCATGCCATCAAAGTGACAGAGATATCAAATACAATTTAAAGGAGTGGTCATTCACTGGTACTTGATCTTGAGCGATCATTCATTGGTGCTTTTACCCTACTTCAAATTTGTTATTCAAAGTTTTCCTTCTAATTCGTTGTTTACAATTTTCAAAAATTAGAAATTAGAATTAGAATATGTTTACATTGCAGACTCGAAGTTTCCAACGCTTATTATTTACTCGAAAAAAATGATAAAATGTAGTTCAACGAAATATAATATCATCACGAATTAAAAATGTTTATTTGGTAATTTTGTATTTAGAGATTTAATTTTGCAAAATTAATCGACATAATATTTCTTTTTTTTCTCAAGTGGCAAGATTGTATTCAATTAGTAATTTAAAAAATTATTATATTTTATATCAATAGTTTAAAAATTGGAAAAAAAAGGTTTTAGTTTTTTAAAAAGTTTTAAACTTCCTGCAGTTTTTGATATAGTTGAACTAACTTAAAAAGTATAGATAAAATTTACGGGAAAATTTTATCTGAAAATATTATCTAAAAAATTCATTCTTTGCATACAACTGGAAGAAATTTAACGTAGATTCGACCTGTTCTCATTGTTTTTCGTTTTTACGTTCCATTTTCATATAACTGTCAACATTACGGTTTTGGCAGCAATTTTGAAATTCAAATTTTGCAATCAGTATAATATCCTTTTAATTGTCTTTAATTCAAGAATCACAACTCTTCCAAACTCTTAAAAACGACTTTTCTCACGATGCAATCTATTCAACGCAATTTTTCACCCGGTTTAAAATAATTTCTAGCTATTTTGCGAAGTGTCATTGATATTTTCAGTGTACTTCAACAATCTCCTGCTTCTCCCAACGCCTTTGAACCTATAAACTTCGGCAACTTCGTCCATAATTCATTCGTGTTTCTCCAAGTCCACCGACTAATTGCACGTCATATTTGATGCAAATAAACGTGGCAACTTTTTCGAACTCCCCCCTTCCCCCCTTGATCCACATCAGTCGATCGATGGATCGGTATATTGAACGAGTCACTTGATTTGGCTTGCGCTTAACGAGATTATTAACGGATAGGAATAATTTACGACGCGAACTCCGGAATCATCATATTCGTAGGCCGCGATAATCACGCCCCATGGCTGAACCTTTGATCCGGCGTGTAAAAGAAAAAAGGTTTTATACCCCGGACGTATACAGCTTGAGTTAAAGAGCGATAAATAAAACGGGCGCATGTGTCTTTCGTGGCGGAGATTAAATAAAATATGCGCATTGAGAGTTATGACGAAAAAATTGAAAGTTTACGTTTTTATTGCGACGGCCGCGTTATCGCGTTTAATGACGTTGCTCGGGACGTGCGAGAGTAATCTGTTTTCACGCTGGTTGACTTTTGTGGCCCTTTTTCGTCGACTTGGCTTCTTAACATATTCGTAAACAATACGATAGTCTAGATCGTTTGAGATCAACGAATTGTAACTTAAAATTTGGTTTCTTGAAGTTTCATTGGGTCGAATTTACTCATAGGAATATGTTCGGCGAGTTTATACCCGTAAGAGACTTGTTCAGGGATGAGCGATTAATCGATTAATCGATTATTGTATTGCGATTAATCGATTATTATATTGCGATTAATCGATTATTATAATTCGATTTCGATTAGTCGCGATTTTCTAGTAAAAAAAAATAGCGATCGCCCATCCCTTTTCTCGCTTACCATACGATATTTCTTTTTGCTGAAATTAAATATTTGTGAAGTAAGTATTTATGAATGATCAACATGTATCAAAATATCTAATTGAAATATATTTGAATATACGAATATTTAAAATGTACCTGAAATGTATTAAACATAAAATATAAATGTACTTAACATGTATTTCAATTTAAAAAATAATATAATTACAGATGACGATTTATATTTGCTTTTAAGAATGAATTTTTTTAAATATATGATGTATATACTTTGTAACTATGTGTAAATTTAAAGTAAATATGCAAAAAGTATATGAATAAAAAAAATGTGTAAACATATTAATAAAATATATAACTTTTACAATGACTTCGGCAACAAATTATTTCAAAGTATTCTGATCTAATAATTGGTGCATGATACGTGAAACGAAAAAAACTTTTTACTCGTCAAATTTAATTTTATAAGAAAAAGGGAGTTGGAAGTTTTAGGCTTCTGAGACGTGACCTCAGATAACTAAAAATTGAAATATTGATTTTGAAAAACGGTTTTTTATTTTTATTTTTCTTGTTCTATCTTTTTTTATTCATTTTTTTTATTTTCCTGAAAAATCCAATCACTGCTAAGAAACGACTTACGAAATACCTCGGCAAAACGAACATCTGCTAAAAGAATCCTAATACTAAACTCGTATACTTTAACGTCACATTTTTCTCAATATATTACGAGTCTTTCGGGTCTTTTGGCTCTAATGGTTGATTCTTATCTGTGAACAGGTGGTTAAGGTGAACGCAATAAGAACAAAAAAAACAACCTTCACGAATTGGTCAATCATTCTGATAATATAGTTAAATTTAAGTCGAATGGATGTATGAAACCAGCTTCCGAAGTCGAACAAGTGATATTTTTTTAAAAAAAAACAGACATTTGAGGCAATATTTAGTTGTTTTTAAAAACAAGCAAATATCATTGAACACTGCAGATGATGTTAATCTTAAAATAAGGATGCAAACTTAAACACTCGAGCAAAATGAACATCCTCAACTTTGTCGAATTAAAAAATTTTTACAGTGATTATTGATCGATACAAAAAAAATGCTTGAAATTAGGTACAATGTGAAATCGTAGACAGTTTAGGTACGAAGTTCTACACTCTCAAAAGAAGTGTCTTCAGAGTGTCTTATTTGAAGACATTTAGACACTTATTTGTGTCTTTTCTATGAAAAGTGTCTTGTAACAAGACATTTTTTGTGTCTTTTCGTTAAAAGTGTCTAATTCTTTTTGCTGTGTATATGTATTGTTGCAATGACAACACGAAATACAAGCTGAAATTGACCTGAAATACATAGGGAAATCCAAACACGAGATGGATGGTAAAAATCGCAAATAAGTCGCATCAGTTGCAAGCGGTATCGTCAAATCCGCAAAATCTATTGTAAAACTTACGATATATGACGCGCATATGCTAGTTTGTGCGAATACCTATTTTTATTGTTGAAAAACCTGTAAATAATTCGCGAAATTTACAAAGCGCTGGCAACAATTTCAAGCTGTATCATAAAATCTGCAGGATACATTGTAATTGTAAAACCTACGATATGCATCGCAAATATATTTCTTCGTGCGCGTTTTAATTTGCAGTTTTCTGAAAGTGCAATCAGTGAAATAAAACTGCAAATAAGTCGTAATATTTGCGAGCTGTATCGTAAATACGATAAGGTATATAGTAAAACTTGCGATATATGTCGCAAACGTCCACGTTCTTGTTAATCGTAATTTAAAGTACTTTACACACTTCGAAGGCGGACGAAATTGAAACTAACTGCTCCTCGGGCTGTAAAGTCGCTTTCGAGCTTCTTTACAGCCCTAGGTTGGTAAGTTCTACTTTACCGCTCTCTCTGTCCGTAAAATAGCATACACGTCTCAAGCGCAGTGGCGCTCTCGGCAATAATATAATATTACAATTACAAACACTTCACTAAAATAGTAATTAAGTTGTAACAATTGCGAGGAAAATCGTAAAACCTGCGATATGTATATCGTATCAACAAACCCCTTCGAAATCACTTGTTCAACGCCATAATACAAATCAACTCATAATGCAAAACACATTCAGATCGCGCGAAGAAGATAGATTCATTAAAGAATGGGAAATTGAAAAAGGCGAAGTCGGTAAACACGTATACGATCGTGTTACGTATCGACTTTATTTTTCAGTTGCCGCGCTGATTTAAGCACGCGCCGTATAATAACGTCGATTGAAGTTGAGTCGATTGGACGTTGGCTGCGGGAACCGAGTTGCACCGACCTCTTGAACTTCTCGAAACGGCGACATAACTTTCGGGCCGATCGCACGAAACGCGCCTTACATCGGCCGGCCGGCCATATTGAACGCCAGCGATAAATAAGACGGGGGTTGCGTTCGTGACAGGCCTTTATGCATGACGTTCGAGGACTCGGGCCGGAGGAGTTGCAGCTCGCGCCGGTCTTGTCCCCGATCGCACGTCGCAAATAATGCTCGCGAGCCGAGCCGACCGGAGATGTACGTACTCGCGCCCAGCGGGATGCCTGTCGCTGCACCGCTGAACTTTGGATTCCAATCCTTTTTCTGCCTTATCGACGGAGCCGTCCATTCGCGGCGACAGTTGTTATTCGCGCGATTCGTCGAGGTTGCGATGCCGTGAAAAGTCATTAGGCTGACCCACTGAAGGAAATTGTTAAATAGTGTATGCACTAAGAAAAATGCATAGTCATAAGGGCCATCTTGAGTAGTTGATTTAAATATCTCAAGATAATAAGTGTTTCCCGCCAAAAACAAAGGTCTTATTTTAAAATATTCGAGTTGATTGAGGCACTGAATGCTTTTTAATCGAGTCGAATCGAGACACTTTTGGTGCACCATTCATGGAATGTGTCGCAAAATGAGACACCTTTTGCTTGTAGTTGGACAAGAAGTTCAATATTTTAATAAAAAAATACTCTAGCTAGACAAAACACCGAGAATATTAAAGTTATGAATACATCGAACTATCTGAATATTTAATTTAGTCCGAATGTTTTACTTTGATAATTTATAACTCGATGTCGATTATCTTAATATCGGTAATCGAGATATTGATTATCGAGATATCAATTATAAAAATATCGATTGTCGAGATATCGATTATCGAGATATCGATCAAGATATAACCCAAAGATAATCGAATTTAAATTGATTGAATTGTCTTTTTTGGATGTTTAAAATACGCAAAATGTCTCAACTTAAGACACATTTAGTACCTTAAATAACAAAACAAGATCCTTGTTTAGTATTACTGGCAATTGTGTGATCGCAGTCCGATATTGCATAAATTACTTTTACAAATTAGAATCAGTGAATTTAAAATATTTTATTTACATATTTTTAACTGTCAATTCATTGGGAAATCATTTCACAAAGAAATTCAAAATCATCGAATATTACAAATTTTTCCTCGAAGCAAATACAAAAATCGTTTATTAAACGCTGAATCATTGATTGATTGCCTATCCTGTAAACAAGTCTGGTAAAATAAAATTGTTCCTATTCCCACAAAACACTTTCCAACTTTGTCTCCAATCTCGCTTACACCGACCGCAGTACAATTCATAAATGAAGCCCGACATCGCCGTTCAACTGGCCGTCTCGCAAATCTAGATCGCACGAAACGCGCTCGAGACAGGTTTGATGGTACGATACGATACCAGCGCTTTATTCATCAGTGAACTGTATTTCGTTCTTCCGTTGCATTCGATTTCGTTATTCATTTTACCTCTAATTTCAATCGCAAGAGCAAAATTTAAGAAAAAAATATGTATTAAAATGGAGTTCTAAAAATTTGACAAATTATGTTAACGTTTTAGATAAATTAGCCGCGAAGACACAAAATTGAGAATTTCCAATGAGAAACCGAGTTTGTCAAAACTACTAAATGCTCGTAAAAGTTACAGTATACATCGTAATATTTCATGAACTGAAAAAATTTACGATTGTGCAAATAATATTAATACTTGAAATGTATACTTGAGCTAAGTGTATATAAAATTGATCGAAGTGAATTTGAACAGATCAAAATATGATTGAAATAAATTATAATTTACTTCAGTGAATCATGGTCTGTTGGTTATTCTTCTAAAATATTATTTTAACCAAACATTTTTTTGTTTTGAGTTAAAAGAGTGTCTCTTTTAATGTTTTCCCAAAAAGAATCTTTTATCTCGTATGTGTTAGTGTATTCAAAAGAAAAATTTTTGTTTTAAAAATAATTCTTTTGATTAAAAAGGATTCGTATTGATTGAGAAAAAGCAAAACTGACATTTCTTTTCCAATAAAATATTTATTTTTCTCAAAATAATGTTTTCTGAATTATACACTACAAACTTAAGTGTCTCATTTTGAGACATCAAAAGTGTCTCGATTCTCAATTTTAAAATCTCAATCATCAAAAATGTGCGTTTCAAAATAAAATAAATGAAATGAAAAGTGTCTCAAAGTGTCTCAAAATGAGACATTTTTTATGATTCAATATATACTACTTATCTCAAATCAAACATACTCGATCCAAGACAATTCTTTAGCATTTTAATAATAGCCAATTCGACTATACGATTTTCAACTTGTCATTCGTTGAATTTTTTATGTTGCAAACTTCCTGCAGATCGATTTCACGATATATGTATTTTGCACCCTTCGAATTTCCGTTTATAAGGTGTGAGGACAAAATACTTAACTGGCGATAATTATTCGCGTGACTCATTGATTCGCAACAACGCTCACGTTCGCTTTTTGCCAACGTTTTTAATTTGTTTTAACGTTTACGCAAGCCACTCGAGGAAGTTAGAGTCACGTGAAACGTCGTCGACCTGCATGTTCGAACGCTGCGCATCTCATTCGATAAGCTTTTTTTTCTCCCGTTAGGAACAGGCGATTAAATTTCGATTTATCCAACAACCAATTGTTAGATGCGATTAATTGGGAAAATTAGATCGATTAATAATAATCCAATTATTTTATCGATTTCGATATCAATTTAATCGATTATTTTATAAATTTTTTATTATACGATTTTACAATTTTCTGAATAAATAATTTTTTTTGGTTTCTCTTATTTAAAAAATGTTGTATACAATGTCATATCGATTATCGTTAGAATCGATTATTGTATTGCGATTAATCGATCATCAATCGCATCTGTCGATTACTCGCCTTTCGATTAATCAATTTCAGTCATTTTCAAATATCACACAACATTTTCAATAATCGCCCATCCCTACAACCTATTTCTTTCGCCTTTTTTCATTTTCATCTCTTACCACACGCGAGATAAAGCAAGAACGACGTATACGGCGAAGCTGCATTTTGCTCGAATTCGAGCTAAATAATGGCAATACGATTAAAACTCAGTAGCCTCGAATTGACTTTCGACAGAACAAATCCCGACATTCCGGATGCTACTGATTTTTAATATTTATTGCTTTCTGAATTAGAAATTGACGAACGGTATCGAGACGTCGCGTACGCGTGGCAAAGAGCGATGAAGAAGTCATCAGAGGAAAATGCAATCAATAAATTATATCGTACGTTGGATTCAGTGGATTTGACGAACCGAAAAATAAATGCATATGAAGTTTCCAATGTTTATTAGTGAACGAACATTTATGTAATATAATTCAGCGACATATATAAGAATAAAAAATTAACAATTTTCATTCTTGAATATTTATATATTCATTTAATTATGGTACAGATTTTTCTATTAAAAATACTATCGTTTATATACGCACAAGAATTTTGCAACGTTCATTTGCAAAGAATTCGAAATTCAATAAATTTTCAAATAAAAAACGATACGTTTCTAACGAAAAAAATAAACGAAAAAATTATTTCATTTTGTATCGCATGAATATAAATTTGAGTTCTGATTTTGATTGTCGATGGACGAAATGTTTTTTTTATTAAACATTCGTTGCAAATAAACGTTGCAAACTTCTTGCACATGTTTATATGCAGAAAAGTATATCGGATTTAATGTTCGTCGACGAATCTTTTTGGTAATATTGAAATGGAAATCCTTTTCAATCAAAATAATCATTTTTCGACCAGGAGGATTTTTTTTCAGTAATTTCAATAATTTCAATAATTCCAACATGAAATCTGCATTTTTTATTAATCTCTGCACTGATTGTTGCCAGCGAGCCTGATCGAAAGTGAGTATCGAAATCTAAGCGAGCCGAAGATGAGACGGCTGCGTAAATTATCCCAAGTGGTGTGTACTTACGCGATGATTTACAAACGGGCAGCGAACGCTTGATTTACACTTGGCCGTACCACGAGACTTCGGGCGTAAGGCAAGAAGGGGTTTCGCCGCTTGAAATATGCGACAGCGCGCACTAAGAATCTCCACCCCCATGTCATCCCTCTCTATATGCCAATCCGTGTATTTCTTTGCACGGCAACAATCCGCCTTCGAAATAATAATTCAAACCGTCCGCTTCTCGCTCGCTCCTTTGTGCGACTTGCGCTTCAAAGTTAGCTGCCATGGTAATGTTGCGACTTCAGTTCTGGCAAAACATAGCAAAAAGACCCACTGTTTTATAGTTTAAAATTGTTTCGGAAAGTATTTTTCGAAAATTTTTAGTATTTTTCATTTTTTTTTCTTGGCTTGACCGCATAGTATCTTGAATCAACAACTTTTCTTGGTTCGAGAACATTTATTCTTGGCAAAATATCAAGATACATTTTGTCTTGAACCAAGAATATTTTTTTTCACTCAATGCATCCTTTTTGCGAGTGTTTGCAAGCAAATTGTTGAAGGTTAAATCAAATGATGAAAGTTATTATCGGAAAGTAAAATAACTATTAGGGATGCACGATTATTGAAAAAGTAGCCATTAATCGAAAAACGATTAATTGTTAGATG
>JABFOV010002860.1:0-18254 GCA_022817685.1 Aradophagus sp. ZL-2020 | reverse complement strand
TCGGACATTTGTGCCTTCGTTATTATATGAGGTTAAAGGTAATAATTTCAATGTTTATTCAGAAATGTAGGGTTAATTCAACTAAAATTTGGTTAACTTTAACAAATATTTTGTTAAGCTAAGTAAACTATGTTTAAATAAAACAATTTTTAATTAAGTCATTTTTAAATTTTTTCTAAGTTTTTGGAATTAATTTTTTTGCTTCTTTTACCATAAACCTTAATTTTAATTATTATAGATTATTAAATTAAATTGTTTTTATTTTTACATTTTTATTATTATTACCAATTTAATATGGATATTTTAATTTATATAAATATGCCCTATAAGTCAATAATATTAAATAATAATTAAATATAATAATAAATACTATTACATATTAAATACTATTTACTCAATCTATTGTGCGATGTAAACAAATATTTTAACCTAGATTTACGTTCATTGTCACAAAATACAAGTTATTTTACAATATTCTTTCACATGCACAGATTAATTATATTCAGTGAATTTTGGTTTAATTACTTTTAAAAATACATAAAATCTCCGTACGGCATTAATTTTCGTAGCACTCGCCGCAACGAAACCGGATGAACGAACAGTTTCAAACAAATGAAACTCCGCACTAGAACACTGCAATACCGACGGAGCGCAACAAATTTGAACGAAAAATGACACTTACTACGATCGTAATATTCTTTACACCGACCGACGTAATTGATTACGACTTCATTTTTTTACTACGCGACATTACTACTTCGTTTTCTCAGTGTACTTTACAATAGAATTATCAACGATGTTGTTAAAAAAGGTAAATGTTGAACTACAATTTTAGTACTAATGTACATGTAATGTATTCCGAATAATGCGATTCGTTTTCATCAGAATGGTTGTACGAAATAAAGACGCCGGGCCTTAGAAAGTATCGTATGAACCGCGTTAGAAAGGTAGAAAGAACTGCGTTAAAGTAGAGGTGACGAACACACCGTACCGTTCAAGAACGTATGGATTATAGCCATTCTCTTGTCGATTTGTAGTCTTTATCTTGCGTTAAAATATTATTTTTTATTATTATATAAAATATTATAGAAAATTGATATTTTTCACCCAATCAGAGAAAATTCAACGAACGATCAACTCTTTTTCGTTCTCTTTCACTTTAATTTATCATTTACATCTAATTAGCAAGATCATGTTTGTGGCGGCAATTTTAAAATTTGAACTTTTTGCAATCAAGTTTCTCAGTTTGTTTTAAAAAGTGTAGAAAAAAATTAAGTTTGTTCATAAAATATCTAAAAAATTTATTTTTTTCATTAATCCAGAATTAATTTAACAAATACACTACCATTTCTCATCGTTTTTCATTTTCGTATGTTTTTTCGATCTAATTAGCAATGGCGGGATTTAGGCGCCAATTTTAAAATTCAAATTTTACAACTCAGTTCGTCATCGTTTTGAATGCCTATGAATGGGTGTGGACAACCCGAACGAAGTACACCTGTATATCGTTACACAGATGAGACAACCTGCGATGAATGCGTCTTGCACCGAATCAGCCTTTTCACGCGCCAACGGACGTATTATTACATTTTGTCACTGAACAAAAAAGTCTGAATGTTTTTGACAATCATGAGAATATTGACAACCGATACCTTGGCCCAAATCAACAAATCTGAATTGTTAAAGAAAGAGGTATATATTTCGTTTCTTTTGATATCGTTTAGGAACAAATCGTATAACCTCAAAACTTTAACAATTACGTTTGTTGATTTCAGGATGTGTAGCAAGTGTAAACATGCTAGTCAATAATCTGATGCGATGAAATAATAATTGTTAGGTATGATTGAACTATAATTGATTGTACGTCATTAACTAACTCTTTTTTAAAAATTTAATTATGAGTTTTATTCTACAAACTTTGATAAAAAAAATATAATGAAATTACAATAGCAAAATGTTTATAAATTTTTATGTACTTTGATGAAAGTGTTCGAAAATATTTAAGTGCATGCAATTTTATAAACATAATTTTTAGTTTTAGAACTATCTATTGAAATGATTTAATGTGACTGTTGTAATAATTAAAATCAAAATAAATCCATTAAAATTTTAGTCACTGTTTATGCTATTTTGCCAATGAAAAAAAGTAATGTTAATCATAAGTTGCCATCAAAAGATATATTTGAGCAGCTTATAGTTTATTATTATAGTCTAATATTGGAAATATAAAAATGCCCTTTTTATGGTCATGAACCACCTTAAATTAATTTTGAATACCACTTTAAAGAATTGTTTTTCCAAAATATTAATATTTCCGTGATAGCCAGATTTATATAAATTTTATGTAAATTTTATGTAAACATTTTATGATAATCGATTTACATAAATTTTACTTCAATGTAATTTCACATTGGACAGATTCATTTACGTACATCGTTTACGTAAATGATTTACATAAAATTTAAATAAAATTTAAGTAAACTTGCACATAACTGTATAATAAAAAATTTTTTTTCAATATTTTCTATAATTTCCTAACACAGGTTAATATAAAATTTACGTAAATTGTATGTATACACGGATAAAAATTTATTCGAATTTTTCCCCTAATTGGAGTAAATGTGTTCTATAAGGCTTAAATTGCCTGTATTTAAACTAAAGAATTCAAAAATTATCCCAAATTGGAGGAAATAGGTCCATAATTGTACCATTGTTTACATTTTTTAGTTTAAATACTTGAAAATGTTGCCTTATAGAACACGTTTACTCCAATTAAGGGAAAAACTTGGTTAAAATTTCTATCAGTGTACAATTTATGTAATTAATTTACATAATTAAAGCAGGACAATGTGGAATCACATTGATGTAAATTTTATGTAAATCGTTTACATATTTGCTGGCTATCAGGGTTAATAAATAATTAAAATACTCTTTTGTATCCACCCTTTAACCTATTTGGAATACAATATTTAGTATTTTATATTTGAAAATATCATTCTATTACAAAAGAATTCATTTTATATTTTACACAAATGAATGTTTTCTATGCAAAGTGGCAACAAAAATTGGCGCCAAAAGCATGATATTGTTAGTTGATGGAAACGACCTATAAAAATGAAAATAATGAGGAAAGGTTGATTGTTTGTTGAATTTCATCTAGTTAGGTGATTTCCTCCAGAACGAACTTTTTAGAACATATTTTACGAAAAAAACTCCCGTAATTCTTTAAAAAATAAATTTATATAAAGATTGAAGAAATAACTGATCTATTCTCTTTATTTATAAACTTAATATCAATTAATTTATTATTTAATGAAAAATACTTGGATATCGGTATTGCAGAAATCTTATACAATTGTTCAATATACTACCTTTTCAACTTTATTCCTTGTAACAAAACAAGATCACCCCGGGGGTGAAGTATAATAATTTCAAAATTACTAATTACTGCGTTCAAATCTTGATAAAAGCATTTTTTAAGTCAAAAGAAATATTGCAAAGTAGAAAAAATAATTTGAATTTGGAATTACGTTAAAATTTGTTTATATTTTGTTGGCAGCCCTTTGGAGAGCCCGAAGGATTACCAACATAAAATTTATTTTTACTGAATTAAGTTGAATATTTTGAGCCGAAGGCGAATGATACCAACATATTTTATTTTCGAGTTAGGAAAACCTTGATTAGTTCACTAATTTAATTAAGTGTGTTAGTAGAACATGTATTGTTTTACAATGCAATAAAATTATTGTTACTCACTTGATTCGGACGTGGCTCCGATGAAAAATGATATCACGTAAATCAGTCTCAAAATCCATGTGACAGTTTTTTGCTCCTGAAACAAACAAAAATAGTAATTTAAAATAATCACATTCACTTTTACAAGATTCTATCAACAGTATATTACTTGATTAGGAGAAAATGAGTTTTCAGTTGGTAACCCGAAGTACTAACAACTTAAGACTCGTTTTCTTTTCTAGTGTGTATCTGACGAAAAATTAAAATATGTTGGTATCCCGAGCAGTATGCAAATAATACCAACAGATCAGTGCACATAAAAAAAATGTATCACCACTGTTTATATTTAAATTAAATATAGCTTAACATTTTTGATTAATTGATTAAAAAAAATTTGTAGTCAATTGACATAAAACATTTGTAATTAAATTGACCCAAAAATTTTTGGTTAATCTAACAAAACATTATGTTTTACTTAAACAATTTGGAATTAGTGAAAAGGTACAGGCTACGTCGTAAATGATCGCGACGACCAAAGTAAAAAGACTATTTTTGCGAGCGAGGCAACATTGGAAAAAGTAAACGTGTTTCAAGTCATAATACTTCGAATGAGCAGGACGTTGATCCGCCAAGACTTCCTGCAAATGAATTGCACCTGACGTTGAGTCTTCGTGCAAAGATTAGCATGAATGTTGCTTCGTGCACGTGGGCGCACCTAAAACGACAGGTTCCGCCATCTTTTCTCGCATCTCGTAATCAGCCATTTTTTTATCTTTTTAATTTTTCGTTCTTCACTCGTCATCGTTATTTCAAATCGTGGAAGAAAATCTACGAGTTTTGTATCTCTTTGAATGAAGCGTTTCATGTCTAATTAACGAAGCGGAGATGAGGAGCTTTTGATTACAAATACAGATACAAAATATAAACATTAATGCTGAAAAAAAAGATCTTCAGTTATTTATTTTTCATTTTCAGTGTTTATTATTTTGCATTTCTATATGCAATCGACGGCTGTTTTTTTACATTCTTGCAAAGTTCATGATACGTCGAATAACTTCAGACTGTTCCCGAACTGAAGTTACAGTGAGTCAAATTTTACAAATATTTATAAATATTGAAATATTTATATTTTTCAGAAAAAATATAATTTCTTGGAATTAACCATACTCTTGTTTGCTTTTATTTATTTTCAATAAAATAAAATAATATAACAACAATTTTATAATAAATATTTGTAAATCTGTAATAACGGCAGCTTGTATTTTCACACACTTTCAGGTACAAAAGTCATCGACAGCGCCGTGCGAAGATGCACCTGCCCTTGACCGGCGCGCGCTCAGTGAACTCGAAACCTAGTCCCTTTATCAATTTCAAATGCTCTCATTTAATATTTAACACGAGCGTCGCGAGGGTTTTATTGGTTTGAATTGTCGGTGTATACACACGAGCATTGACGTTAGCGATCCACCACGTGGATCAACAAATGCGTAAAAATTAATTTGCTGACGATTTCGAGTCAACGGCAATGAGAGTACGTTAATTGTAACATTCTGACTAATTTTACAGTGAAAAAGCAGTTCCGAGGAATTCTCCTATTTTGGAACGCTAAAGATATTATGTGGAACTTGAAGAACATTTTCTAAATTTAAGAGGATTAATTTATAAAATAGGGTATTTGATGGTTTTTTAGGAAAAATGCTAATATTTAAATAACGTCAACAAATAAAGAGAACGGAAAGACTTTTGTTTGATTTTCTTTAATTACATACAAAAAACACAAGTCTTATTTTACGATTTAATATGGTCAGGCTAACCTCAAAAATATTATTGAAAATTACGGGAAATTTCTCACAAAATAATTCCTTGAAAAATTTCTTTATGTGTAATTTAAGGAAATGTAATTAAAAATCTACTTGCTTAATTTGAAAAATTATTTTCATACATTTTACAATACTATGGTCTTGGCGCCAATTTTAAAACTTGAAGAAACCTAACCTGCAATGGTGCGTGCAGCGCGCGCCCTCTCTTGTTCTAGTATATATAATTATATAAAGTGATACAATTATATACATGATGATAATATTTTAAGTATACACTATATATATAATGATACACTGAATTAGAAAGAATTGAATTTCACACGCAAACGATCTATTTAAATAGTGAACATACTCGGTATTGCATGACTGCTCACTTATATAAAGTTCAAAGCAGTGAATTGTCGACCATGGCCACTGTCCAGTTTCTGCGTTGTTTTTACCCCCACTACTCGTTGCGGTCAAACCATACGGTTAAGTTACCGTGGGATTCTCTGGTTAAACAAATCACCGTAGTTCCGCTTTTTTTTTCATCCCGCCATCGATACTGAGCCAACAATAAAGTCGGCGAAAAGTATGTTTTATCCCAAGATGAGATGCAAAACAAATACACCAATAGATAAGAGTAAAATATCCAAAAGTTGCGAATTGTTTCGAATTTCGAAATCGATGCTAATTTTTCCAGTTAGTCTTCTTCTTAACGGTATATATATATATAATAAAAAAAAAATCTCGGAACAACCCGCAAGTTAATTAAATGATCGATTTATGGACCACAGTAGTCGATAAACATGGAACATCCAATGAAATCGCTCGCATTTAATTCTCGAAAAAAAGAAAGCTTCAGCAGAAATAAACATAAACGAATCCGTGTTTTGTATCTTTGTAACGTCCGTTACACCCGTGGTCGGACTTTTTATCCGACCTTTTTTATACCCGACAGCTCGACGGAGGAACGGTCAGTTGCATCACGCCGCTGCAATTCGCAATCACGCTTGATACAAATTAACAATGTTTTGACGCAGTTCGCTGGTTCATTAGAGACGCTGTAGCAAAAAGTGAACGATTTTCATATCGCAATTGGTTTCACAAAGTTCGCGGATTTACTAACTTGAACTTATCTGGGTTAACTTTGGCATAAAATATGAAAGGATGATACGTTTGCAAAACGTGTCGCCGAATCGCGTCACATCAAGCGTTTATTACGAATTGGAAAGTACGGTACGAAAAGTATCTCTTTCCGAGTCTCTCTTCCGAAAATAATTTTCGTCGATACATCTTTTTCAAAAATAAGGTATTTGGAAAGTAAACGAAAGCTTCTTATATATATTTCGAAACAATCATTTATCTCTTAAGGTGATAACAAGGTAAATTGCAAAGCATGAATTTTGAAATTGGCGCCAAAATCAGGATATTGCTAGTTAGATGAAAATGACGTAAAAAAATGAAAAACGATGAGGTAGGATTGATTGTTTGTTATATTTTCTTCGGTTGTATGCAAAAGAATCAATTTTTGAGATATTGCTTCTGGAGAAAACTTTTCCGTAGTTATAACCTATACTCTATTCTATTTTAATGTCGGGAAATTATTGAAATTGTCATTTCAATATCTTTTAACCTATATTTTTTAAGTTAGTTCCACCACATCAACAACCGCAAAAAGGTTTTGATTAATGGAAAATACAGAAATAAAAATTTTTTGCATGTAACTAAAAGAAACTCAACAACCAATCAACCTTTTCTTAATACTTTTTGTTTTTTGGCGCCAAATTAAAAATTCAAACTTTGCAATCCACTTGGTCACTTTCTTCAACCTGCTATTATATATAAAAATATAATTGTACATTAACCATATTTTATTTTACTTTATTAAGTAACATTGCTTTTGTCAAATTATCTTAAAGAAATAACGAAATTAACAGAAAAAGTGGTTATAGTTATTTCCAAGATTTTATCACTATTTCTGTCTGTGTTTACTATTTTTGTATATTTGATTTAAACACGCGGGAATAATATAAAAAAGATAAAGTAAATAATACGATCAATGGTAAACTGCAATGTAAATTGATTGCATAGTCGAAGCTGGTTTTCACATGCACATGAAACACATATAACTAAACGAGTGAGCGCGCAGTTAAATATAGATGAAAAGAGGATCCTGTAAGTCATCAACAGATTCTCAAACAGTTAGGTGACAATTAAGACGTTAGATTATACGAATCAACAGGAAACTTTGTCGCTGGGTGATTGTCCCTGACTCCACATTCTGCGAGGTTACATTCTTGAATCAACATTTGATTCCCGCGATTTCACACAAATGCGTAAATGTACGCTTATAAACGTAGGTTAGTAATTTTCTGCTTATATAAGCAATAGTCTATAATAGATATTGTTTCCAAGTTAAGCAAACAAACACAAGTCATATTGACAACAAAGCTATGCGATGGTCAATGATTTGCAAAATTTGAATTTGAAATTTGGCGCCGAAACCATGAAAATAAGTGATACCTAGTTGAAAACGACGTACAAAAATGTAAAACGATAAGAAATGGTCGATTGTTTGTTGAATTTCCTATTGGAACATTAAAAAAATGTTAATTTTTTAAACAATGTTTTACGAGAAATTTTTCTGGCACGTCTTATCCATATTTTTTAGGTTAGTTCAACCATGTTAAAAACTACGGGTAGATTTTCACACAAAAAGACTTTAATTCAACATTTTGAGGCTTATATTTGACTCGTTGCCGTTCACAGTAATTGAAATTATTTATACAATAAGAACTACGATATAAATACTTGTTTGGCGGGAAAATTTAAAATTCAAATGTAATGATATATTTTGATGTATCATTGCCTTGAAGTAAATCTGAACGGAAAGCCTACTTTTCGGAAACAACAGTGCTTCTTCATATCACGATTGACATTTAATAATCGCAAAATATCAAATGTTGGCGGGTATCAAAACTGAAGAGTGGAAAGACTGAAGACAACACGCGATGAAGAGATTAACGGATATATCGGTACGCAAATTTGATACCGTTATGCGGAACGCTATCCTCGCATACATGGTTTTAAATTCATATGATCACAAGCGCGAGCATTGTGCATAATCAAGACTTTCCTATGGTCAACTGTTACATCATTTATTCCAAGAAATCACGTGGCCGCCTCGAAATAAGCTAACATCGCGCGATAGCATCACGATTCCTGCACCTGTCTCAAACCTAACGCTTGTTATTAACGAGCGTCGCGAAAAAATCACACTCAACGTTAATTTGCCGCGCATTTTCGCGATCAACTCTGCACCTTCGTTAGTATACCTCACTTAAACGTGTGTTTTAGCTTTGAGAGAAAGAGACAGCACCTGCTGTTATGATAACAGTCTGAATTCAACTAACAACTGACCTGTTCTCCCTGTTTCTCATTTTTGAACATCATTTTCAACTATCGAGCAAAATCATGGTTTTGGCGCCAATTTTCAAATGTAAATTTTACAGTCCAATTAGTTATTTTCTCAATATGTTGTGTATAACGGTCTGGTCGGACTTGAATGAAAATATTAATTTCGATAATTTTATTATTTAATGAAAAACTCTTGTATATTGGTAATGCAGAAATCTTTCGCAATTTATCAATATGTTATTCTTTTAAATGTCATAGAAATGTATTGAACAGTTGTATTGTGTACAAAGTTGAATTGAATTCTTTTCAAAGAATAATGATTAAGGTCGTTTTTTAACCAAGCATTCAACATTCACTTTTATATTGACATTGAATTTGTACTTCTACAATACACAATAAAAATAAACTTGTAACATTACAATTTTTGTTCATGAATCGACTTTCGAAATTTGAATAAAATGTTTATTAAGAAACGTAAAGTTTCGATGACTTTTAATGCCTGTAAATTTTGTATTAGCAGGATGATATTCAAGAAAGCCTTATTAAAGTCAAACAGCTGGTGGTCAAAGGGAACCTCTGGTAGGCGTAAGCCGAAAGCCTCCGAAGTACGTTCACTAAAAGAAATGAGTCGTCAGAAATTGACAAGATCGCTTGTTTAGTTAACATTGTTAGCCATTGACAATATTCTGTCTAATGTAATGTCAAACGTCTTTTTGGTCATAAATAATGTATCTTTCAGAATAGACGAATATCAATAAAAATATATTTAGCCAAAAAATAAGCTTATGTAGATTTCGTACATAACCTTATTTTATTTATTTATTTTACATCTCAATTTATAATTACAGTTGTATCTCTCGAATGTTTCAATGAACATGACTACCAAATCTACCTAATATAATTTAGTAAAACATTTTTACTACTAAAAACATTCAAAATTGTGTCACTGTAGTATACCAAATTTATGTAATAAAAGAGTATCAAATATTGTATTTTATTTGAACCCACTCTACACACCAATTTCGCTTAGAGTCTATACCATATTGGTATAAGCGTCTTGCAAATACAGATGAAGCCGAATTTGGCAGCCAAACGAGGGACGTGGGTTGTTCTCACTTTTGCAAGAGCTTTATACCGGAGCTTTATACCGGATTGTTGTATAGATTCTAAGGAAAATAAGTGTGACAGAATGAATACTAAATTAACGAAAATATTTTGATACTGACGAACAAATTTGTTTTCTATTTCAGTATAATTCTAAAATATAATAAAATTGTACCGTTTTATTATACTTTAAGTAATAGACAAAAGCGGGAGGTTTTGGATTTGACAAGTTGGGAGGGGACAGGTTGAAAGATAAGACTGTAATTATATTGTAACTTTATAAAACGTTGTTGAACAAATTTCGATCTGGTGCACTTAACCTATTTTAAAGATATTTATATATTCATGTGACTTTGAAATACTGCTGGACAATGAATACTATTTACCTTTAATAGGTCCTAACTTGTTATTTACTTCAATCAAAAGAACCTCCTTGGACATCTTATTTCGTGAAATACGCTGACGTCGTGAATGATCAAAAAGGAATGTCACACTTCAATTGGGTCGCGGGAAAAAGTAACTATCACGTATTAAGGACCGGTTGTTTTCCGTACATAAAGTACCACTGTTCGAAAAGGCCCAAAGAAGATCTCAGCTTCGAGGATCGCTTTTTCAAGGCTATCAAGATTATTAACCTTGGTAACTCTTGCCTCTTTCACAAAGCAAAATTAATATTGAAAAAAGAAAAAATAGATAAATGAAATCTTTGCTAAACTTACGACTACAAATATTCGTTGATTGTATCAAAAGAACAAAGAATTCGATGAAATTGAAAAATTAAGTTTGTTTTAATGTTAAGTTTAATTGTAAATTTTTTTCAAAATTTATGATCTTATAAATCAGGCGAAAATTGAATCCAAAAAGTGGGTAAAAAGTGTACATTTAAATAAGAAAACTTGATGCAACGTTGCCATATTTTACAAATGTGGCAACGTTGCACAAAGCGCGCGTAATTTAAATTGGTCTGTATAACACAAAAACCGCGCTTCAGATTGTATATAACTATGTTCTGTTTACCAAGATAACCAACTTTTTGATATTACAACCTTTTACATGAAATTTTTTATTGGTCACTTTACTGAATAAAAATACATGTCATACTTTCAAATCATCAAATTTTAATTTTGATACAAAATTAACTTTAAAAAAATCAAACAAAAACAAGTTTTCAAAGCTGTCACCCTGCTATTTCTACATTGAAAATGAAGGGTTGTTTTTAACACTTATTATTTATCCCATAAATATCTTATGAAGTACAAGCTGGAGGAAACCATATTGGTTGAAAATCTACTTGAACTGGAATCTTTTCTAATGTAACTCGCAAGAAGATATTTCAGTAATATAAATTGTTCTCCCTTTTTCAGGTATACCAACGTTAATGTACGGATTAGCCGCAACTCAGTTAATAAGGCATCAGGAATTGGTAAAAACGCCCTCGGGCACTGTCACGATCTACTTTTTAATGCCAGAAGACAAGACGATGCATTACTGATGCACCAAGCACTGCACAGTCAAGCTCATTACTAATCTTTTTTGTCATATTTTTTTATTCCTTTTCGCATGTACGCTGTTAAATATACTTTTTTTTTGTTAGAACAAGATCGTCATTCGACTGAACATTAGTTGCGACAAACTGATTCATTACAGGAGATTGTAAAATCATTTCTTCACATTAATAGCAATAGCTCTATTATAAAATTGTTTTCATACTACGAGAACGTTTCATTCAACTAAGAGGAATCTGTATGAAATACTTGTATAGTTAAAATAAAAAAGATAAAAAAAATTATGCGTCTTCAAATTATTCACCACTCAATTATTTAAAATGAAGGTTACATTAGTACGAGTTTTTATGATTTCCAAATAAATAACTTTTTCTCACTTAGAAATAAATTATGTTGGTACCATTGGCTTGGGATTTCAACATACATAATAAAGTATATACTTTATTACCTTGGTTACGAAAAACGTTATATACAACTTGGGGAAAAACGAGTCCTAAGTTGGTAGCCCTTTGAGCTACCAACCTAAACCCGAAGAATTGCCAGCTTAAAACTCGTTTTCTCCTTGACATTCTACATAAACTTTTTTTATGAAAAATAACAAGTTTAATGTTCACATTTCTTCGTGTTACCAACCTAAGCCTGGAGAACTATCAATCAAACAATATATTATTTAACTGAGTTCATGTAAAAAATGACGAGTCTTATGTTGGCAATCCTTCATCTCACCAACGTGAGTTTGAAAGGTTACCAACTTAAAACTCATTCCTTCCTCGTCAAGTTATTTGCAAATTCGCAATCTTAGACGGTTAATTCAGTTCAATGTGTGAGTTTTATTACCGGCCACAGTCAGAAATAATTATATAATTTGAGATTAAAGGCTTGACATTAAAACATGCTAATGCTGTAAGTAAAATTTATCCGCGACTGTGGTCCACCTGCTGATATGTAAATCGCGCTTGTTCCCATTTACAGATTTTTGTAACGACAACTTTTTCTCTCTCGTTGCCGTAAGCTTGCACAATGTTCTCCAATTTTCGATTTAATATAAAAGGTCTGCTGTCGCCTACAGCTGTCCCGCGCGTAATAAGATTAATATTATAAAACTCGACTTGCCGAACACCGGTTTTAGTTGCAAAGTCATGCGTTTATCACCACGAATTGGAACTTTTAATTAACGGCTTTCACCTAAGTTATTCGTGTCATAACTTTCACATGAATTGGCATGTCAAATGATTTTTGCACTTCCAGCTTGTTGCACTGTCAACATCGTCAATATCGTCATTATACTTCATATTAGAAATCAAATTATTCATATTAGAAACTACTGTTAAAAATAATACCTTATTTACTTAAACCTTATTTCCCTAAGATAATCATATTATATTTGAGGTTATGACAATATAGTACAAAAATACCAATCATACTGTAATTCAGTCTAAAAATTTGTACAAACTGCTTGTCGCAAAAGGTTATCATGTAATTCAGCCATCCACTTGAGTTGTAGGTGGCGCTTATACAAAATCGAAAGTGTTCATTCTTGAGTAACATTTTCTTTCGTCGAATGAGCTAACCTAGGTTTTTGCTTTTGCTAGTAAAAAAATAGTATTCAAAGTGGGTGAAATTATTCGAAAATGAAAGAATGTAGTTTTTTTAGTGCACGGCACGGTAAACTAATTTTTAGTCACATATGAGTAACTTGTAAGTCAAATTTTAGTCACGTGCAAGTCATTTATAAGTCAGAAGTCACATTATAATCACATGAGCATAAAAATTGTAATAAACATATGACTCATATTATCAATATGACAACAAATAATGTTACGGTTGGTTGAATTAATCATTGAATAAGCGTGCACTGCCGACTTTAAATAATTAATTGACGTGTATGTAATCATTGTTCGATAAAAATTAAACACAAATTGAATTAAAAACTTATCGATAAAATTAGCGAACAGTTAGTTACAAGCTCATGATTAAGCGCATAATTACGTCAGTTACATTTTTCGCAGGCGCGCTCGCCCGACTTGGCCGATATATTAGCGACACCTACGCGAAATAATCAGTCGCCGGATCGCTGCAGTTCGAATGATAGCTTGGTCGAACAGTTGCAGAGACCGCTCGTTACATTAGTAGACAGAAACTTTGCATGTCAAACTGGTTTTGCTACTTTTGTTGGGGTTGAGTTCTTATGTCGAGGCTTATATTACTGCAGAAAAAAATATTTATCTCTCACAAGTTTGATTGGAAAAATCGAACGATCACTTTTCACATTTTTACAAATGTCAAGGCGCGCATGAAATTATCGTGGACTCGCGAATTTAAGTCCAGATAATGCTAGATAATGCAAATGTTACCCTTTTTTCCTCGACGATTTCACAAAGGTGCATAAATAGTGCATTACTTGACAAAGAAAACATGACTTAAGTTGGTAGCGCGAAAGGCTACCAACGTAAAAGTTATTTCTTCCGAGCTGTATTAGATATTATAACCTACTGAGAAAATAAAATATGGTTGGTATCACAAGTTGAAATCGAGTGATACCAACATAAATTTTTTTTTGATTCAAGTATGATATTTTTTCTATTGAAAAAATGAAACATAAATGGTATCAATCTTTTTCAACTCGTAAAAGTAACATATTTTATTTTCGAGTTAGGTAAAGAAAGAAAATATAATACTTTTAAAAAAGTTTTTAACGACGTAACCGTTTTAATGTAAGGAATTTATACGTTTGTCATTTACGTGCTTTAAATAACTTTTAAACTTTAGAAGAGGATTTACGATTTTTTTTCTTGTATTAGCTAATTCCGTTAACTTGAGATAGTCATTTCTTTGTTAATTAAATCAGTTCACTAAAATGTTATAGTGAGTTTAATTGTGGTTGAAATGTTGCAAAGTAAAATTGCAAGGCACACTTTTTGCAATGGAATACATCACTGACGAAATACTTGTTCTACTGTTTTGTGATCTGCTCGCTAACATCGTCCAATTAAATTTAAAATAATTGGTGAAAGTTAAATTGTCCTGCGATAATATTACTGATTCGTTAAAAGTTACTGTAACTTAAAATACAAATAAATCACAACAATTAGAAAACTGTTGTACTGAGTTTAAGTGATTCATTAGGTTTAACCGTTTAAATAATTATTGATTCATGTAAAATTGATTGAAGTATTGACTTTACTGAACAATGTTTTAAACAAATTTATTATATTTTATGAAAATATTGTTAATATTTTTATTTCGTTACTTGCGTTATAAATACAAAAACACATGATCTAAAAGATGTAAAATGTTAATCCCTTTTTTCTCAGGGACACTCAAATTTAAATATTAAGCGAATGAATAACTGGAAAATGACGTAGATCGCTATGTCATAAATATTTGAAAGTTATCATCGAAAATTATAATAATCAAGGTTAATATCAAAAAATAAAATGGACAGGACGATTTTTCTAAATTTTCTTTAATTAGATGCAAGAAACGTCACTTTTATTTCAGTATTTTACAAGAAAAACTTTCCAATTTTCGAAATAGTCAAACTAACCTTAAAATAAGGTTAAAAACTACGGCCAATTTTTTTTTCATAAAATATTCGCTAAAAAATTTTATTTTTTTTGACTATAATTGAAATAAAATATATAAAGAATTGACTTGTTTAATATACACACAAATGTTTTGAACAGTTTACAATAATATGGTTTTAGCAGCAGTTTTAAAATTTGAAATTTGTCATCATACAGTTTGTATTTTTAAATATTTTTATAAAATGATAATCGTTGGTAGTAAGAATCATGAGACAACGTCATCTTATTATACACTGAGAGAAAAGTATAGTGTTAAATTATCATAATTTTTGATAACGCGACTATATGAACCTATGTTTTCGTATATTATAAGTCGATACAAAAGTTATTACAATACATAAGATTGAAAGTTCTGTTCAGTATGGTAAAAATGGGCAAAAAGTGAGAGAAATATTTCATTTAGACAACATAACCTCATTAAATAGAACGTCTTCACAATTCGAATTAAAGTAACTGATATACACAGGGATAGAGTTTCTATCCAGTATGGTAAAAATAAAATGCTATTAGATATGGAATTACTTTGACCAAATTTTAACACACCTTACGTATCAAGGGTTCGTGGTCTCGTGGTCTGAACATGGTCATCGCAATGCAGAGATCGTCATCGTTGGAGTTCGAGTCTTGGTCAAGGACAATTTTTCTGCATTTTAAAATAACGCGAAAATAAATTAACGAAGTAAAAAATACAAAAGAAAAAAATATAAAGTGAAAATAAGGAAATAAATTAAATGTATATATTTTTCAATTACAAATAATATTTTTAAACGTTCTCGAACAGTATGGTAATTTTTAAACCAAGTACGAAAGATAATCTTATATTTGGTCGATATACCAACGTTATCAAACAGTATGGTAAAAATCCGTGGAATTGACAGTACTCTTATACTATAATTTTCTCTCAGTGTACCCTTATGAACATTCTGTGTTACAACCCCATTTCGTTGATATAAATTTCAACCAGAGTCATAATAAAATAATGTCGCAGTAATGGGAATGAATTCGCTCTCACGCGCGGGTGCGGCTTAAAGCTTGTTCAATCAAGCGTTATAAGTATCAGTTGCTACAAAGGTATGCATTGCACTGCAATCTCGTAGCTCTGGCCGGCAAACTACATTACTGCCATGGTGGAGTTTGAAATGAAATGCTGTTTCGAAAATGAGCGATGAATTATTAATTTTGGTTGAGAGTTTATGAAACTTTGAAAGTATTTAAACTTTGCAAAAAAATGCTATTTTAAGTGAAGTAATGTAATTTTCTACATGGTTAAACTAACCTCAAAATATGGTTAAAAATTACGGTTAAAAATTATATTCCTTTATTATGGTTAAAATTATGGTTAAAAATTATATTCCTTGGATGAAAATACATTAAATATAACGAAGGCTCATTGTGTTTCAATTATTTTACATTTTTAGACGTCATTTTCGTACTTCGGAATCTTTACAAAATGACTGTAATTTAATTGGCTATTCCGCAGCTGGCTACGTAATCTTCACTCATAGTTAATTGTGAATTAAGTTAAGATCTAACCTAAAAGGATTGGCACCTCAAAAGGCAGCTAATTTCAAACTTCTTTATTGTCTTATGCAAAATAATCCAGTTCTTTAATGACTCTGGTAAAAAAACAGTTCCTATCAGTCGATGATTTAATCGCGATTACCATAAAATCAGACGAATTGGAGTCCGCGCCGTCCCATATCGAAATTAAATGCACATTAACCTTTCTACTCGGCATGTTACTCACGGCGCATAATTTTCTGATATTTTTACCAGAACACTCCATCCACCTGTAATGATAAAGTTAACGGTTCGACGCATAAACTTTTAACTTGCATATTAATGAATTCCGAATGATATACCAATACGAGTTCGAACTTTTACGGTTAGGCGATTGGTAAAAATGGGGCAGTCAAACGAGAATTTGACGGATTGATTTTGGAAAATTGAACAGTTTCTTGGAAGACAATACATTAAGTTTTATGGGTGTATAATAACAAAAGGCAAACAAACACGATGACGAAGTTTGAATTTTAAAATTGGCGCCAAATTGTGGAATTGATTACCTGTTAACGCCAAATTATTTAAAACAATTTTTTTATAATGTCAGAAGAAATTCAACAAACAATACACCTTTTCGCATTAATTTTCGTGTTTGTTTGTCGTTTTCATCTATCCAGCAACTTCATGGTCTTGGCGCTAATTTTAAAATCCAAATTTTACTAAATTAATGCCTACATCGACGTGAATGTTATTTAAGCTTTTTTTACGTCATTTTTCTAGTTTAAAAGGTCTAATAAAAGAAAAAATTATTTTTAACTTTATATCTAAGATTTGTATATATACATTTATTTTTTTCTCAAAAACGAGCTTATTACATAATAATACTTTACTTCAATCCTTTTTTGATCAAGCTTCAATTTATGTAAGAAACTACATGGAAAAACTTTTAGCAATGTGTCAGATATCTGTATCACGGGAGAAATCTGTGATTTTTGTTTGAAAAGTCACTCTCGTGTATTGCGATAAGAACGGCGAGATTAAAATTAAAAATGCGCATTTCACCAAGTGAACGAATTCATCTCTTCCTGAAGTATTCACGGGAAATTTCTCGAACTGATTTGTCGATTGACAGTTTTTATTGTCAATATAGAAACTCCTTTATAAGACAGATCGAAGGAGCTATAAGACGAAAGATTTTGAATGACCGAACGATGTGATTAATTGCTGATTTCATTGAGAGATCCATGAAATTACATTGCATCGAATGAACTGGTATGCAATAAGAGAAAGTTCACGAGTGGCAGATTATCTTTTGTTATCGAGCGATGAAAATATTCTCTTTGAAAACAAAAACATTGGTCAAACGATCGTCTTGAAAATGACCGTTTCACTGATTTTTTTTTTGACTGTAATTGCAATTTGGTGTAGTTGCAAGTATATGTAATTACTTTTATGTACCGAGGGAGCGGACGAAATTGGAACTAACCGCTCCTCGGGCAGTAAAGTATTTACCGCTCTTGGACGGTAAGTTCTACTTTACCGTCCGCTCCCTCGGTCCGGAAAATAGCGTACTTCGGGCGCAGTGGCGCCCTCAGCAATAA
>JABFOV010002859.1:0-18258 GCA_022817685.1 Aradophagus sp. ZL-2020 | reverse complement strand
ATCTAATAATATATATATATATATATATATATATATATATATATATATATATATATATATATATATATATATATATATATATAAATTTGATCCATTTATTCATTTATATATCACTTATATATACTCCATGATTACGTTTAGCGAAAATAACACGAAAACTTTATACAGTATCAAGTTAATGTGCGTGTAAAATATCACAGAAAGAAACGCTGTATAGCAGTCCAATGATCGTTGCTGCATAAAAATATGTCTTTATCAAAAATTATACTATAAAAGCAATGACAATCTCATTGGCACATTTTATATGTCAATTTGAATAGTGACAAACCAACTATAATGACAATAATTCAACTTTTAAATATTTTGGCGGAATGCTTTTTGGCATCTCAATTCAATCAAAAGTTGAGCACATCAATGCATCTTCGACTTCGTGTAAATACTTTAATACTTGGCTTAAAAATATATGTAATATTATACAAATGTAATTTGTTTCAAAATTTATGCCTATAGATACTAAATTAATGTCCTGTTCAAAAGCTGCGATTGTGCGCAAATAAAGATCTTAAAGCTTTTTACACGTTTCTTTTTTTCTTGCGTTTTGTTTTCCTCCTCTTTTCAGCTTCTATGTCGAGTTACTCATGAGGTATAACTCTGTTTAGAAACTATTTATAGGAGACTGCATCGATGCCTCCTGCGTCCTGGAGTTCGTAAACGTTTCCTTTTTTCCTTGCCCCTTTGTTCTTTTTCTTTTCGAATTTCTCTTACCTAAATGTGCAAATAAAAAACTTATGTAACGTTTAATTATACTTCTCAAAGTACTTGAGTGAAATACACAATTTTTTTTATTACTAGGAGCTTTATGTATTATTGAATTAACTTATTCTAAGACGTATAAAAGTTATAAAAGTTTAATTGTCAATGGAAGAAATAAATTCTTTTCATTTAAAAAGTGATACTGTATTTAACGACACTAAGTGTGCCACACAATTTTTAATTTGAAAACTGCTTACCAAAGTGTAAAATGCATCGTCAACACCCATTCTAGTTTTAGCCGACGTTTCAACAAAAGGTACTCCATATTGACGTGCTACTTCTCTCGCTTGCTGCATATTTACAGCCCAGGATTGTTGTAAATCACACTTGTTTCCCACTAAAACCATTGGCACTTGTTCAGCATCTTTAACTCTTTTAATTTGTTCGCGATATGTACCTATGTCCTGAAAATTATCATACTTCGTTATTAATTTTTTTTTCTTTTATTATTTGAATTAACAGTCAAGTTTTGCATAAGAAGAAAAATCAAAGCTATTAATGTATTTTATATTAAAAATACAAATTATGCAAAACAGTGTTGGTTTATATTAATCGATTTCAATTGAATAATTTTTTTTAAAGTTGCATTTTCAATTATACCGTGAAAAAAAGATGTAGAATTCAAAATTTAATAAAATAAAAGTAAAACCATGATCAATTTTTTCATAAAAAAAGTACTCGGAAAATGTACTTTCTTCTGTGTTAATAAAGGTATTGCAACGAATAAATTAATTTTATTTCAAGTTTTTTGATAAATTATTTAATATAAAAGAAAAAATATTAAATGAAGCAGAAAGTATCAGAGTTAAGCAAAATTGTAATCAGTAATTATCGATTACATTAAAAATAATGGAAAATGATAACACTTATACACTGTGAATTATAATTAATTAAATTTGATCATAATCGATTATAATTAATCGCATAATTAATATTTGATTAATATTAATTCACCAATTAATAATTGATTAATGATAATTAATTATTTAATAAATTATTAATATTAATCTACTAATGAATATTCAATTATTTTTAATAAATAAAATATCTAAATAACCTCCATCTTAGATAAAATTTAATAGATCTGTTTTTCATAACCATAAAATAGGTTTTCATTAGAGTGTAATTTCAGTTTGTTTTCTTTTCTGTAATAAATAAGTCATGTTTTAATTTCTTCAATTGATTGATTTATTAAAATTAGTTTTACGTTATTTCACAAACAAGTTTTTTTATTATATTATAATTCTAGTTTAAGATATTAATTTCAGATTTACTTTTAGCGATATACGATGTTTAAAATTTTTATCTGACAATCGGTTGAATTTTGGCGCGTTCATCATAAATTTATTTATAATATATAATATTGTTTTATACTTTATATGATATTATATATTATAATATATAATATATAAAATTAATTATTTATTAAAAATTTTATTATCATTAATCAATTATTAATTGAAGAATTAGTATTAATCAAATATTAATTATACGATTAATTATAATAGATTATGATCAAATTTAATTAATTATAAGTCACAGTGTATAAGTATTATCATTTTCCATTATTTTTAATGTAGTCGATAATTACTGATTATAATTTTGCCCAACTCTGAAAAGTATGAATATATAGTTACTTTAACAGAACTTCAGAACATTCTTTGAGTTAACGACTGATAAATTTGAACAAAGACTTTTTGTAAATGTAACATATATAGATGTTTGTGATTGATGAAACGTCCGATTCGATAAGGTAAAGGGCAGAAACTTACTTCAAAACTTTTTGCAGAATTTACTGCAAATACCAGCAGGAATCCTTCTCCTGTTCTCATATACTGGTCTCTCATTGCGCTGTACTCTTCTTGTCCAGCCGTATCTAAAATGTCTAGCAAACAAGTTTCTCCATCAATCACAACCTAAAAATGTAAAATTTCTTTTTATTAGATAAAATTATTAAAATAATTTATGAGTCTTTTGTAATAAATACTAATAGAGTAAAATATTTTTTTGAATTATTTCGATGAAAAAAAATGTGTATTTGAAAATTCAATGAGGTACAAATATCGCTATATTGTATTTTCATAAAAAATTTAACCGTTTTTAGACTACTGTAATTTAATATTATATATAGTGTTTATTCATAAAATTTCAATAAAATCGAAAATTCACTTACTTGTTTTCTATAAGAGTCTTCTATCGTAGGATCATATTCGTCAACAAAATGATTTTGTATAAGTTGAATTGTAAGAGCTGATTTTCCAACACCACCAGCCCCTACAACTACTAATTTATATTCAGTCATTCTGTATCCTATCTGAACTTTTTATTTTTACTTAAAAAAAGTCAAGATTACGATACGATATAAATCTGAAATAAAAACAAATATTTATATTTTATTATCTATTTGTCTTTGACTTATCAAATATTAATTTGCTTTAAACGATTTGAAAAGACACTGTTCACATTCGTTAAGCACTAATAGATAAATTTGTATATATCAAAAAGGATATATAACATGGATGTAAAATATTTTATTAGAATTCAATAAAAAGATAATTGTTTCAAAATTCTTTCAAAATTTTAATTAAAGTTTCCGAATTTTCATATTCTATATGATATAAATTTTTTTTCATATCATAAACATTTTTAAATCAAAAATAAACAATTAAAACTGCATCCAGGAGATAATGCCTGTAATTATCAAACACAATTAAAGTATAATTAAACACAATTAATAGAGGTGAAATGTTTTACGAAATAAAGTCGACCTGAGCTCCCAATATACACAATTTCATCTTCAGTTGAGTAACAAAAATTTCGCATTTCAGAGCAATGACTCATGAATTCCAATGACATTTCGCATAGCTCAATCTAACGTCTTATTAAACATGACATCAGTGCCTTGTCAAGTGGAGAGCGCGCTTTTCTCTAACTTTGTCAAGTACATGAAGCAATGAATTAAAAATCATCGAAAAATGAATTTCAAAGCGAAGAAACAAAATAAAGAAATAATACAAAAGAACGCAAGTGAATAGATGAGATGAAAAACATAGATTGATGCTGCGGTGCAGCATCCAATACGAGAAAATGAGCCACAAATTACGGTGAATGCGAATAATGAAAAAAATTGATAAATAAATGAAAAAGAAAAAAACCTTAAACTTTCCACTGAGCAAGCAAATCGTTTGGACACGAAGCCGGTGAGATCAGTAAATTTATTGACATTGTTTAGCAAGCAGCGACCATCTGGAGTGAGGAGTTCAGTGTTGCCAACAACGACATCGTTTGTTGCGAAACAATAAGGGAGTGGACGGCGTTCGTTTTCGTTTTTTAAGCATATAACCTTCGCTTGGGACTCGGGGATTATTTTAGGGGCTCGTAGCTAGCTGAGAAGTAAAATTGAAAAAAACTTACTATTCCATTCGTAGCATCGACGCAGGTAGCCCAAGGTTGCGTGAAATGCACGCTCTTGCTTTGACGTTTGACGATAACAGCTTCCCTTGGGCTTGGTGACGACGATGGTAGCGACGTCATGCGGAGAAGAACGCTATTATTGTCGAATTGAGATTTCTTCTAGGGCAAGGCAGTTTGTGACATGATCATTCGTTGAATGGTTTGTTTGAACTCAAGTGATGTTTGAAATGATCGTTTAAAAAATACTTGGTTCTGCTTTAAAGTATTACCTTTGACAAAAAAAAAAAAAAAAAAAAAATCATACAGGATCCCTATATAGAATCGTATGGGTTCATGAGATTATATGAGATTCCATATGAATTTTTTTTTAAGAATACTTGTTTATTAGTAGTATAGCAATACTTTGATAATGCATGGTACTTTTATGATCTATGTAATAACTTTTTTGTGAATAAATGACCTAATTTATTATAATTTTTGTATATTGTGTGATACATAATGTATTAATCTGAATAAAAGTATGTATTATTCAGGATTAGATATAGCAACGATATAGAAGTACTTTCGCAATACGAAATTTTTCCGTAAAAAATGTATAAAAAAATGTTTATGCTTTGAACGCTTAGAGAGCTCCGTTCTGATTACAGATTTGTAATCAGCGCAAAAAAATAGACCGGTTTCACCTATTTTCGCATCATGTTGGGTGAATGCGATTGTACATAATTACCACCGTCTCTTCTTGAGATAGTCGTTAATAACATCTTGACTAAAGAGCCGAACAATTCAATCTCTAATATGGTTTCCACCGTAGGGAGGCCGGACTTGTTATTCCAATGCACACCAATGTCCTAATGAATGTACCCAGCAACGATGTTTTGTTGACGTAGCGCATCCACCTAATTATGTTAACTATTTTACTCCGCTATTACAACCAATTTATCACAGTAAGCTTGTTTTACTAATTCAACAAGTCATTGCCGCTATCTGCATACTCGGCGTTTCCCGATGCCTCGGACACCAGCATTTTGGCTAGAAAATGTGCCGCTTTATCCGTCCATTTGTATAGATTTAATTAAAATAAGAATTACAAAAAGTTATTATCACGTGGGATAGAAGAAACGTGTTCATCCTGCAATATTGCGGTTATGCTGATGTAATTAAAGCAAAGTGTAGTTGCAACGATAAAAGCCACTTTGGTGACACGGCTCGATTTCCACGACCATCCGGCATGACCTTAATGGAGTATCGAATCTTTCCATAAAAGCTTTTAAGGTAACAATTCCCCCTGGTACGTGTGAACATGCAAAAAGTCGGAGCCAAAAAAAAGCTATTGTAAATGTCACGTTCCGTTGCAATTTTTGTTTAAGAAAATCAAATAAAGGGATTATATTTTGAAGGTCGTTGAGATAAATTGAGTACTACACAGTGGCGATGAAGATGGAAGCAAATAATAGGATACAACAGAGATGAATTAATTTCATTTTTGATTTTCAAGTTCTTTTTGCAACAGTAAGATAGAATGGCAAAGATAACGATTGGATTGTTATAAAGTTAAACGAGAAAATGATTTAGAATGTTTTATTAAACATATACAAACTGAAAATAAGATTTTTTCAAGGTATCAATTCATTTGGAGAAAGTAATCAAGCTGAAGAATAGCTCGAGTTTGACTAGAATTGGGAATTACGAACCATAATGCAAGATTTCGTGTTCAAGTTCCCGAGCGTTCAGTTGCACCACCTCAAGACCTATATCATACTCCAAGAGAGGGTGGTATAATTGTGTAAAAATTTCAAAATTTTTCCATTCTTTTGAGGGGTCACTATGGGTCGACAAAAGAAAGGGGGTGGTGCGAATGACTCAGACTTGATGAAGAAGGTCAAGGGAAGCTCTAAAACTTGAATGGATACCAAATCTTGCGAATTTTAGTGAAGTTCGAGCTGCTTTTCAGATCAATGAGAAAATAACACGGATAAATGATGTTGAAAAATTTGTTAGACTAGACTTTATTTATATATGTAACTAATATAACTATCTAAATAATAATCGATCCAAATCTTTATTTTGCAACTATCCAACTGATTATCTAGATTGTCTTTTTGAATACAAATTTCTCTCAGTGTGCGTTTTTGTTTTTTCTAGTTTGTGTTAAAGCTTTCAAGTTGTAAGTTGTTAGTTAAGTAGGAGCGAAAAGACTATTCAGTATGGAACTTTCGTTTTAACAATGTAATTATTTTCAACGAAGTTATGAATTTCGTTCTGGATATCTGCCCTCAATTGTATTATATTGATAAAATATACATACATATATCGGTAAAATTGCAAGCGAAATCACATTACATGTAATTTACGTATTATCTCATATTATTTGGTGCACGCATATATGATCACATCAACAGATACGCTTATATGCAGCTCTACTAAGCGTACCACAATTAATGATTACCATCCAATAACTTGATAACTTTGGGAATTCACAATAAGCAGCAGTAAAAACTTTAACTTTCCATCGGGTGTGATTACTTGACGGAGTACACACAAAAACGATGTGTCAGCTAAAGAAACAATTTCTTGATTGAAGATAAAATCTGTCTAATTTTAAAGTATTTTTGCTTAATTTTCATCAAATTTGCAACAATGTAATTATTATAATATGTGTGGTATAATTAATTGTACGAGAACTTTTTTTGAGTATCATAATATAATAATATTGATATTTTGCAATATTTAAATTATAAACTTTTTGATTGAAGTTGGCAAAAAACCTTTTTCCGACCGCTGCTCGAAAAGTGATTGTTTCCGTGAAAGTATTGCGAAAACTTCGTTCTATGATTACGTTTATCGTAATTCGGATTGTAGTTACGGCCGAACAAGATCGCCCACTGAAGAAAAACCAGGGAAATAAGTTGAGCGCACAGCGTCGAAGGAACAAATCGAAAGAGTTTGATCTTTGAATATTTAAGAGGCAAGTCTGGCCAAGAAATATGGCTCGTATAAGATTAAAAAGTTTGATGCGAAGGGGTTAAACGTATAACGTGTATCAGAAAAGTTTCGAAGATCGCGAGGCAAAATAGTGGGCCGGAAATGCTATCAATCTTAGAGCCAACTGGTGGTGGCTGCGGTGTTCGACGTGCTCTGCCATGCAGATATTCTTCTTGTAGTAACGAAGCTATGCTAATATTACACGTCGCTTTCATAACACGCGACGGTGGCGATGTTTTACTTTCATGAAGTTCTTCGTTCACGCTTAATACTTCCGATAAAAGTGAGCAGCGGAAAAACGAGCGACGCCGCAGTTTCGTTTTCCGTGTCGGTAAACATTCGCTTATTTACAAATAATGTTAAAGCGAAATCATAACGCAAAAATTATCTTGAATAATACCCCGTGATACCTCGGAGATGCATGTTAGACATCAAAGATTAACCCTTTATAAAGAAAAGTAATTAGAGAATTCAACTGACTTTTTAGTTAAAAAGAGCACAAGTGATATAGTAAAGTTGTATTTCTTTTTGTTTGTAATGATCCAGTACCTTTTATCATATATTCTAATTAGAGACTTTACAGAATTTTATCATATATTTTTTACGTATTAAGTGCATCTTTTTCATAAAGTGCACCCTTTCCTAAAAAGTTGCAATCAAAGATTGTCATCAAGTTTACTTTTACCCGTGCATATATTTTATATTATGTAAAAGTTGACTGAAATAAAAATGTTATTCGTTTATAGTTTTTATCTATTTTAGTTTGCTTATTTAATTATTATTGTTAAGGTAATGAAAGCACTGTAATACAATTAATTACGTAATTATTGTAATTTATTTAAATGCATATTGAAAATTAAATGTGAGTAAGCAAACGTCGAGAACATCGATAATTGTTAATTTCGCTGTAAAATTCTGCAAAAAAGTTCTTTTAAATCTTGTCTCTGAAATTTTTTTGTACGTCGAACTTTTTCCGATACCATTTTCATCGAATATTATAGCGTGCAAACACAAAGCCATACATAACGTGTTGATTCTATGAACGAACAGCGAATCATACATTTTGAAAGTGCGTGTTAAGCATTAAAAAGTTTTTAAGTAATTTAAAAAGTTGTAAAAAAAATTACAATAGCGTAACGAACATTTGAAAATTAATTCCTATTAATCTGACTAATTAGGGTTGGTTATCGTAATTTAATAAAAAAGCGATGCGAGAGAAATTTTACTCTCTCGTTAGACTTTTTAAATTATATTTTTATGAGTTGAAAGATGAAAAATGAAAATTAAATTTTTATGTGAAGATATTTTTTAATTTAAATTTTATACATTAAGAGAATAATTTAGTTATGTAAACTTCTATGAAATCCATAGATGTCTTTGTTAAAAACTATTGAAACTTTTTTTAATTTATGAATCAGTTACTTATTACCAAATTACAACCTTAAATAAATGAATTATTTTACTGTTAGATGCATCTGTAGTGCGCAGATTGTTTCCTCGCCTAAAAGATTTTTTTATTATTCCATCAAATTTTCATGTCGACCATTTTTTTTGCAAAAAAGTACATCTAGGAAGCATTTTGTTATTTACAGCCCAAAAAGAAATATCCCGAATAAAAAAAATTATTAAAAAAAAAGAATTATATTTAATGTAAAGTCAAGAGCGAAGAACTTTTATGAAAAGAAATTTCCAGGAAGGATTTAAAGATTTATTCTATTAAGTATAACATTAAAAATGTATTATTTCGGTAATCTATTAAACGTGAACTTACACTAAAGCGGTCGTTAAATTTAGCGTTTGCACCGATCTTTTGGATTTCTCAATTTACGTTACTCAACTTCACAAACGTTTCCTAGAATCCTTCCGTGGAAGCATTTTTCCAAGTAATTTTCCAACCGTTTAACATTCGCCCGACGCTCGGCGAGTTGACTTAATCGCGAAATTACAAAATGAACAATCGTGCACGAATTTCCTTCGGCGTTTTACACGCACGCACAATAACGCACGTCAAACAGACGCTCGCTTTGCGCTCGTTTTGTAGTAATCCCGGCTACAAATTAATTATGAAAAGGCTATTACTGTCATAATCGAGCGAAAAGACGAGTCAAATGTAAAGCAGCGTCGCTCGTTTTCATATCAACGGTGAAACAGATTTGTTAATTCTCCTACGAGAGGTATATTTAGTACCGCGGAAATGCGCGATTCGGCGCAAGAAACTCGCGGGCTTACTTTGAAAATATTCCCTCAAGGGCATGTATTGTTTCACAAAGCGCTGTCGTCTTTTGTACCCGCATAATTTTCAAACTAAGCGGAGTAAGGTTTTTTTTTAAAGAATTGCAAGGTAAAGGATATAGGACTGTTTGTTTGAAAAAATCATATATGATGTCTGTATAGCAGATGTTATAATAATACTACATAGAAAGTACTTTATTAATACTAGATATTATAGTAATATTGCATACGCTAAGGTGGCCATTTAGAAAAAGATAAATGCAAAGACGTCATGAAAATGTATTGGGTGTCACTTGCATTTGTCTTTGTTTGGATTCATTCTATTATTCAGTTGAAACGATGTCATGAGCCTTCGATAAGCATAGAGATATAAGAATAGAGGGAGTTAAGTCACTCATTTACAGTAAGTTTGTGCGATATCAGTTCAGAGAAAGAACGCTGCATAAAGGCCTCTTCTGTCATTGTCTAATGCCGCTTGATTCCATATGACGCACTTTTCTTGGTCATTTTAAATAAAATAAATGTCCAATAAATTATAAAAGAAATTATTGTTTCACAATATAATATTTTGAAGTAAATTTAAATATACGTAATGAATACAATATGCTTGCGCATGCGTCATTAAAGAAAGATAGATAGGGCCTTAATGCAGTTATTTCTTTCTAACCGAGCATCGCTTTTAAAGCTAGTTTGCGTCCTCTATTTTTATATCTCTATGTCGATAAGTCGTGGCAATTTTCAATTAAATTTTTGCTTGTGAGCCTACTGCCTTACAAAATAAAAATACAAATTGATAGATTTAATTGAAATACTATTCTTTAAAGTTGATCAGAATTATATAACTTTGTGTGATTTTATTAGAATGATAAGAAATATACAAATGGTTAGTAAAAATTCATAGAACAGTAGGAACATTAAAGGAACTTTTTCTGATACTGTCCGTATTCTTTGGGCAAAAGTGACGGAATTTGACTTGCTGTGTGTATGCGCGCAATCTGTATACAATGTTTTTGCCCCGTTTCAAACCAAACCCCCTCCTCCCTTCATACCTTAACGAAAGGTCTAGCGCCGAATAGTGCGAGTCAGCGACAATTGAGCGTTGTTAAATTGCGAAAAAGAAGAGACGATAGAAAATTGCATTTATTGATTGCGATGCTTCCGACTACTGCGAAGGCCACCACTGCGATGCAAATGCGACCGCTCAAATTGCAATCCGAAGCGAATCAATGCGATCAACACACTGGTTCTATTTCTGCGATCATAACGAGCTTTTAATTGAATCTCATTTTCAATCGTCTTTTCGTCGGCTAATTTGCGTTTGGTCGCAAAAATGTTTTTACGTTTGGTATTCGACTTTGTCGCGGAGAACTAATAAGCTGAAAAATACAACTAAAAGTTTTCTTGTACTTTTTACCTTGTAATGTCACACTTATAAAATAATCGAATAAATGAGGGAAAAACTGCTCGACTTTAAAAATAAACTTATTTAACAAGTCAGTCGCGAAATTAGTTTCTTGAACAAAATAAAGACGCTTAAGAGTTTTAATCGATGCTCGAAAGGATAAAAGGAATTTATATAATTGGATTTTGACAATAGGAATAAATATTAATCACCGAAGGCGTTTCCGTTTCTCGTGATGAATATCTTAAGTTTGAGCTTTAAAAACAATCCGTAATGTTTTACCGCGCACTTTTCTCGAACATGGTTATTTCTCTTCTTATCTATGCCTTCTATCTTCATTTCTGTAAGACGAAAAATAATCGACATCTGAAGTCGTCTTGTAAAAGACGGACATCAATTTGAAACTTCTAGAGGCGCAGAAAGAGGAGATCGGTGGCAATAGTTAGATTTATTCCATTAACAAGATTCATTTTTTTATTATTTCTTTCTTTACATTTTACAATATATAATGTAATAATTTAATTTGTGAAAAAGGTGATAATGGATTATTTGAAATGAAGGGAAATGTCGTTCCACGGATAAGTTCTCGTCAAAGTGATAAACGGGACGCAATTGTTTTCGTACGTCAAATTGTAAGATTGAACACTTTACAAACAAAAATGGGTTAAGGGAAATTGATATACACAGAGATAGTTCAAAATTTTTCGTCGCAGCAGAACTTGAATCAATAAATTAATATAAAATGGCAGACGTGTACAACTGTGAGGAATGGTGTTACTCAACCTGTCCACCTGTCAAGTCCGATCTTCAATACGACCTGGTATCGCATCAAATAGACAACAATCTCCTGTCCATCAAAATACCAAAAAATGTCAGATACATCCAGGATTTAGATCAAAGTAATAACAAAGTAATATCTTTTAAATTTGCGCTCAAAGATTTGAATGTAGGCAAGAGACAATTATCTTTCTTATAAAGTAACCGTGGTATTTCTTTTTTCAAATAATTAATTATTTGATACTGTTTTTCATTGTGAAAACATCAGAAAATCACCAGTTTGTAATTATTTTGCGAACTTGTGAAATTTATATTTTTTTAGTAAAAGAAATATGATAAATTAGCTTAATACGAAGAGCAATATGTGAACTATTAAGGCGAGTCTTAAAACACTTATTTATAAAAATGTTATGCCTTAGAGAACGGTTATTTTTCATTTATTTAATGTGAAAGTGGATTCAGTGACTTAATATGAGATAATAGCTGGATTAATTTTCACACTACATAATTGACAAACAACCGTTTAGCGGGGTATTTTTCACAGGTAATTTTTTTAAATGTAGGTAAAAACGGAACGATCATTTTTCAAGCAAATAAAAAAAATTATTCGATAATATTTTATCATATGTTATTTTCATACCATATCAAATAGCACGATAAAAAATATCCATAAAAAAATGAGAAATGCAATTAATCATGAAATTCTATTTCAAAAACCTAACACTCGTCCACATATTTCAAGAGATACACCATACAGTTATTGGTAATTTTAAACATGTAGTAGGATAAAATCAAACAAATGACGTTAAATAAACCTGCATCGTTAAGGTGATGCAATTTTATTCACTTATTCCATACGGTATCTTAATTAACAACCCAATGTTTACTTGTTGCTACCAATCATTTTATTTATTTATTTATTTATTTATTTATTTTTTTTTTACGCGATGTATCACACGCAAAAAGTAAATAAAACAATGCACTGCTTTTTATCAACAGTCTCATCAAACTTCGATAATTTGTAATACAAACTATTTTCCGTCGCGCGGAAATCAAATAAAGGAATGCGAAAGGACGAGGGGAAAAAACAGAGATAAAAGATCGCGATCGGGCATAAACCGCGAGAGACAGTTCCGAAGCTAATGCATAAATTATGGAAACGTAAATTCGCTATCGAGGCTCGGGCGCATAAATCCTCATCGCAAATTCCAGCCTGGCGGTTGGCAAACAAAGGCGCGTGTAATGCGTTTTGATGAATGCGCCCGTTGATCCCGGGGTTTCGCCATTCGCAGGTGAAAAGCTCGCCGCGGGCCACGGCGCCAAGGTGCACATCACGGCCGGCCGCGCGCCCCCGACGAAGCCGCCGGAAGAAGCGATGTTTTTCGTTCGGGCGACCAGCCACGGCGAGAATCAGCAGCACAGCCAGCTCGAGATTGAATTCAAGGCGCCGCGTAATTACATCCCCCTGACTGCGGCGTCCGGTTCAGCGCTAGGCGGCGCTGCTGTCGCGTCGAAAGCGCCGGCGATGAAATTAAGCGCGAAGAAGGAGAGGAAGGCGAAGAAGAAAGGGAAGAAGAAGTAGGGGCGCGAGGGACGGGGCGATACGCCTTTCGCCAGCTGCGCCACGACTAATGCAATTGCCGAGTTGGAGGGCGATTTCGGGCCGGCGGTATAAATATTTTAGCGAAGAAAAAGCGGAAGTAACGGCCCGATACGCGATTTCATTCCGAAGCCTCGTCGGAATGAAATCGCCACGCCGCGGAATTTGGTTAATTGCATTAAAATTGCAAACCACGTTTAATACCCGACGACGCGGCTCGGCGCGGGAAAAGAAGCGCGCGGCAAAAATGCAAACCGTTATGAGTCAACACTTTTTTCCCTGCTTGGATTACCGTGCAATGAATGAAATAATAAATAAGACAATATGTAAATTTCGTTGATATCAATGCCACGACATCGACCGATTGATTGATTATTGTTGAGAGATGTAAGAAATTTAATTCGATAATAAATGAATGGATTATTAATTGGGATGTAAAATGTTTTAATTGATAATTTAAATGTTTGCTTCTCATTTTGTAAAGCTCGGTACGATACAAATATATAATTGAAATATGAGAATAATTATTCGGATATAAAATTGTAATGTAATTATCGTGAAGAGATTAAAATTGAATCAGTGATTTTCATTAGATTATTTAGCACTAGTATATAAAATAGTTTACTTAACAAATTTTGGCAATTATTCTTACACCTTTTTATCATAAAAAGGTTATCATCACAAAAATTATCATCATAAAAATTTTGTAATGATAATTTTTTTTCGAAATGTTCAGTTTTAATTAAATTTCTTTTGTCTAATTTCTAATATTATTGTTATTTACGTAGTCTAACATTCTTTTTTTAATTGTGTTCATACAATTTGTATTACATTTGAGCAATTTCGAAGCTATTTTTGATAACTTCTATCGGTAAACAAACCTATAAACCAAACCTTCCTCATCACGGCTAGCCATTTTCATTTCATGCCACAAACAGTGCATAGAAGCTCCGTTATTTCGCGGCTGCTGAAACCGATCGTTAAAAAGTATTCTACATACGAAGAATAAAGGCAAGACATTTGCTTATTTTCTCGTGAAGTAAAGAAAAAAAAGCGAAATCGAAAAATACGCCAATACAAAAAACAAAACCATAAATCGTATATAGTGAGCATAATTTATTACGTGCGAAACTTTGCAATTATCCTACTTGGAGCTGAATTCGATGAAAAATATGGCAATAGATCTGTATTCATACATTATACACTGCAAACTGCTTCATTTCAAACTTGCAGTTAGAATTGTCTTGTTTAAAGTTGAAATTAAAATCGATTCAAATTCACAGATATAAGAAGAAAAACGTGTTGTAAGTTTTGTAACATAAAGTGAGTTTTCGTGTCTCGATTAAAATTTCCTTCAGTTACAGTTATCAAATCACCTACGCAGTAAAAAATTTTTTCATGTCTACGTATATCATTTAATGATTTTGATTAATCCATTTAGTTGAATCAATTAAAATATGGTTGATTTAACTATATATTTTGTTGCTCAATTAGAATAATCTGTTAATTACAAACTACATTTTCCGTTTTTTTCTAACATTTTGATAAAAATTGTTATCAGTGATAATAAAGATAGAAATATTCTTTAGGTAAAATATAAATTTCACGTTTTTATTGAAAATGCAATGAGATAAATGATATAGTGCGAATATGATGAAACGCATACGTGAGAAATGTTCTTAACTTGTCAACGTCAGTTTTCATTGTAAAAAAGGATCTAATTCAGGGAAGAGTTTTTGTATAATACCTAGAGTGCCAATGTATCAATGTGAAAAGTAGGAAAAAATGTTAAGAATGGAGTTGGTGATGCGCCGTGTAAGAAGATACAATGGGATTGAAGGGTCGCGGAGATATAGCGAATCATTTGTCAGTGAAACAAGATTCGTACCATTTGCTAGTGATGAAAGTAAAAGATTGTGCTGGCAAAACCTGTGATGAAAGTTTCTATTTGATGTTTACGAAATGTTTAAAAATAAAATCACGTGCAAAATTTGTAATAACTTTTTCAAGTTATTTGTGATTTCATCATTAATTTTAATTTCAAGTGTCTTAAATTATTATAAAATATTTTGTATTGAGTTATAAAAAAACATTAGTATATTATCAATATTAATATAGTTTTCAATTTCAATGACTTGTTTTCTATGATTCAAAAGTAAAATCATCTAATACCTTGATAAAATTCTATTACATTTTTTACGTTTTGTTGAATTATATATAATGGAACAACTTTTATTTATTTGTAAACACTTTCGTGGTAATAGCTGTTGAATATATAAAAGATATCTACATTATTTATTTTGACCATGAAGATTTAATAGAAATATAATGTTGGAATAATGATGTAAAACTGTATTTACATAATGTAAGTTCTGAATTTCGAAAAGAGGAATATGTGGGCTTATTATGTAAAAAACGTGAACCTTTGAACATGAATTATATCGACCCTATATTGTACACTTATCTAGCCATAAAAGCAAAACGATATTTAAGGGGATGCATTTTATTTAGCGGCGCGAAATTTGTTGCTTCATAAATAAATTTTCACTCCATAACACAAATTTCAAATGCCAAATCGTCTCTTCATGTTTCTTCAAAGATTTAGAGTAACGGCATCTTAACCTGTGATATCCTATCGCATAGTCTGTTATATAAATCTATACCACTCTGCGGACAATGGCTTGGAAAAATGTGCGACATTCTTATCGGTTTTTATAGCTTAAACAGATGAAATTTTTGAGATTCGGCCATGTATTTTGCTGACATAGGAAGACGAGATGAAGATCGAAGTCATTTAAAAATGTGAAATTTCTCAAATGCGAGAAATTCGTTGATATATACTAGCGAAAAGGGAGAATACAATCTTTTTTTATATAAGTTATTTATGCTACGATTATACAAGAAATAAAATACAAGTTCAAAGACTTAAAATTCGATGAACAGGAGGGTGAAGACAAACATTAAAACTTCACTTTTATCTGAAGAACTTTTTTCTTATATTGAGAATGCAGTATTATGTGATCAAACGTTATCAAAAGTGAAAATTAATTTCCAATGCAATAATCTTGAGATAATTTAATAAATCAAAATAATAACAGTGTAGAAGTTTGGTCTTCTTTTACAATCAATGTTGATGAATTGCAATTCAATAAGTTTAATAATTAAATCAATATCAATTTCTTTCAGTCGAGTTCGAATATAAAAAACAATTTTCATTAGAAATATTTGTCAGTCGTCCACCAACATGTGGACAATTTAAAAGCTCTAAAAAAAGTTTTCTGTTCGGGATTGCTTGGTCTGCGACAACTTGCGAGAAATTCACCGTAATACATTTTTATCGACTCGACTCGTTTTTTCCACATTCAAAAACAACAAGCTCGGTATAAAATGTTAGCCCGAAAAAAAGTAAACGAAAAGATGGAGCTAAAAGAAAAAAATAACAATAACAAAAAAAGCTCGTTGGCACGTAGAAAGAGATTCCACCATTTGCACGCAATATTTTTCGTATCATTTGTCGGCGTGTGAAACAAAAAAGTAACGAAGAAGAAAGGAATTGAAAAAAAAAGAAGAAACGGGTAGCAGTGGACAGAGGGGAAAAAAGGTTCAACGAAATTTGTGTTTTTGTGCGGACGTGCTCAAAGGCTAAAGGGTCCGGGACGAAATGTCCGCGAACGCGATAATTTACGAAAGATCACACGCGCGCATTCGAGGCTTTTACCGAGCGAGCGGCGAAAGCTTGATTGGTGGCCGGTCGGGATGATTTCAGAGCGCTCAATTCCCCGCACGACGCGCGGACTTTTCCGGGCTTCATTTTCCGCGCGAAATCACGGGCGAAATTCCGGCCGGGGAAATCTGACGCGTCGCGCGCCGGCGCTCGCCATGTCTGCTCCTTCGAGCATCAGTTTCGATTTCCACTTTAAGTCCCATACCGAACATACAACAGCCACACTGCACGGCATTCCAATGAGATCGCATAGTTGTCGCAGCCAGGCAACATTCTACGCTTCCGCGACATCTACTTAACAATAAATTTGAAACGTTATCGAGTTGCGTTACACGCAAAAGCAATCGCTCCAAACTCGTGGGAGATTTCGCGGCGGGAAACAGAGTTTGCTGTTGAGCAACAGTAGGTCGAACTTCGAATGGGTTTTAATTTACACCCTGAGAAAAATTTGACGTCAGAGTACTCAAGTTTGGTACGAGCTTTTTTTCTGCCAGATGTTCGTACTTGCGAGGCATGTCATGAGCGATTCTACTGTTTCTCGGAAGCGACTGAATTTTTCTCGAGTATTATGAATAAAAAATCTATGCTTTTCTAACACCGGCATTTACATTTCAATTTACTTCCGAATTTTTTCCATTAGACCCTCTGGCTTTGAATTAGAAAGTTAATTTCCGTTTTCATTATTTTATAGACAAAATATTACGAGTAAATTGCGAATTTATATATAAGTATACTGATGCGGAACGCTGTTTTAATTGGTACGTTGAATACATTTCCGCACAATAACGACTTTTAAATGTGGTATGAAGGCAGAATATAATAAATTGCATATACCGTAATCGAAGTGGAACCAATTAGCGAACAATATTGCCAATAAACTAATGACAAAGAATTGATTATAAAATAAAAAAGTAATAGTTATTTATACAATTAACAAATCTACTAAAAAATCAATTAGTGAATTGAATAAATTATTGATCTCAATAAATAATAAAGATTAATAAAAGCGCTGAATAAATAATAGGAATAATAAAATGATTCGTTGTAAATTGTTAATTATGCAATATTTAATAACAATACATTATATACAGAGTTTCCCAATTTATATAAAAAGTGTTGAATTTACGGAGAAGTCAATTGTAATTATTGTTTAATTTCTCTTCAAAAACATGCAATTGTAAATGTGTGTGTAATTTAATTATTTGATGCATAATCAAAAGTTTTTGTTGGAAAATATTTGGAGTTTAAACTGATTTATAAAATTGGATCAATATTATTATCAAGTTTCTACTTGCATTAATAATAATGTAACAC